>CAEGAE010028983.1:0-49636 GCA_903067095.1 Girardinus metallicus | reverse complement strand
TGACTTTGTTTTTATGTTTATGATGTAAAGCACTTTGAAATGCCTTGTTGCTGAAATGTGCTATACAAATAAAATTTTATTTGATTTGATTTGAACAGAAATGCTAAAAAGGAAGCTAGCTAGATGATCACACCCGCTAGCGAGGCTAGCATCACTAGTTGAAACAATTTCACAGATTTACCAGAGGTATTCATACGGCATTTACTCAAACTGTGACTGTAAACAGAACAGTTTTAAAGTTAAGAAGAAAAGAGCTGTCAGAAGCTATAAAAAATAAAATAAAATAAATCTGTTTTCCTCTATGCTAGCATTTGAGCTAGCGATTTGGAGCTAACATGCTACAAGACTCCAAACAAGTTTATTTTAGCTTCTCATTGTTCTCTTTTTGTTTCTTTTCTTTGTTTTATAATTTGCAACATTCCAAATAAATATCTGAATATTTATTTTAAAGCCAAATTTATAAAATATTAATATTCTAATTCCAGGAAGGACCAGAATCTGCTTTCCCCGGTTAACTGCTGGTACTTGTTGCTAAACCAGGTGAGCTACAGTGTTTTCCAAAGGAATCTAAGAGACACGGAGAAACGATCAATTATTTTAACCACGATTTACGTTTTTATTTTTTAAGGTGAGGAGGGAGAGCAAAGACCACGCCACCCTCAGTGACCTTTACCTGAACAACGTCATCAGCCGTCTGACGCACATCAGCGAGGACTCGGCTCGGCTCCTGAAAAGGGTGAGCTGTAGAAAAAATTATAAATTAAAATGTTAAAAAAACTATTAGAAACATTTATAATTTTCTTTAAAAAACTAATCCAAACCCATCAGAGAAGTGTGACTGTTCGACATCGTATTAGGGCCACTGTAGGGAGAAAAAAAGGAGTAAATTTCCACCAAAAAAAGGAAATTTCTGAGGTTGAGATGTCAAAAATGTTGACTTTTCAAACTCAGAACATTTCCAAAAGTAAAAAACTTTGGACTTTTGAAACATGAAATTTCCACATTTGTTTTAAAAAAAATTTAAATCTAAAAATGTTAGATTTTTTTTCTAGTAAACCTTTGATTTTTGATCAGAAATGTCCTTTTTTTTCAGAAAATTCCAGTTATTAAAAAAAAAAAAAGAGCTTTTCAATTTATTAAACATGATTACATCGGATGTTTTGGACTAGCAGAGGAGAAATAATAAAATAATAATAATAAAAGCCCCATCATTTCCAACCAGAGCAACTTTATGCTCACAAACATCACCAATGGCCGCCTTAACTTGTTGTGTAGACGTTTCCAAAGGAGAAGACGTTTATGGTGGGTGAGCAGAAACCCATCCTCTTTAGTTTTATGGGTTTCATATGGAAGTTCAATTCTGCCACTCTGATGAAAAAACCCAGAGGCAAACCTGTGTTATTATTATTACTATAATAACAATATTAATGAAATATATTAACTAAATCATAATTATGAGATACAACTTTTATTTCTTCATCAGAGTGGCACAAATGGGCTCCCATAGATTTCCACAGGATCTTTGAGGAAAGTAAAAGAACTCACTCCATCCTTTGCAGAAAATCATAGATATTTCTATACATATATTCAAATTTTATTATTTTCTTTTCTATGGCTCCATGTGACCCAGCATTTTGGTTTTTCTAGATTTTTAGGTTTGTTTCATCTACAAACATCTGAAGCATGACATTCTGCTAGAGCGATTGCTGCACTTCATTATTATAAATATATTTACTTCCTTAAATAATCTGACAGGATCTGTAAACGCTGTGAGCCAGAAGCGGCATCAGAAGAAGAAATGGATTTGACCGCACACAAACAAACGCATTCATAATTGAAGCTGAACTCATGCATTAAACAGCCCAGCAGTTTGGGGAAGCAGTTACGTGGCAGCATCAATATTGCATTACGCTAAACCGTCTTGAATCCCAGGATGGATGAATCCCGTTCCCGGCGGGCGCGGCTCGTCGCGTCGCCATGGCCACCCGGGCGGCCGGCTCTGCTGGGCGTCTGTCCGCCGAGCGGCGCTGGATGTGATGGAGGTCCTCGGCTCAGAGCTGCTGGCAGTCGCTGCACTTTAGCTGGCATGAATAAAAGACGAGCTGGAAGCCAGATTAATAATGAACACGCAGAGCTAAAGTTAGCGTGCGCGTGTGTTTAATTTGTTAAAGTCCGCAGCAGTCCCAGCGGAGATCTGCAGACTTTACTTCTCATTAAAATCAACTCTGTTGCTGCAGTAATGGCAAAAAGGCCTCAGAGAGGAGTAACAGATTTACTCAGGCAGAGGCGGGAAAATGTTCTGCAAGCCGCTTTCATGACTAATGAGATTAACACAGCAGAATACGGCCACGAAATGAGGCTAAAAACTCAGGATGTAAGCCTGAAACTTGGTTTCATAGTCGAGTAATTTACTACGGAAGAAAAAAATGTATTTTTTTTTCTCTCAGATTTCTGTCTTAAATCTTCAGACATTAAACTCATTATACAGAAATTAAAGTCAGAATTCTGAGATTAGAGTAAAAATTTTGAGAAAAAAGTCAGAATATTAAGGAAAAAAAGTAATAAAAGTCATAATTCTGAGTTAAAATGTCAAAATTACTTTTTTTCCAGTTGCCATAATCCTCTTCCGCACTTTACAACTAATCTTGTCCTAAAATATTAGATTCCTTGAAGGATTTTTACTTCAAAATTTTTAAAACATCTTTATTGCTTAATGCAATTGCATACAGAATAACACAAAACTTGCATGTTTTAATAAAATGTATTCGATGTATTAGCATCATAGAAAAAAAATTGGAGTAGAATATTTCTGCCAAATATCTCGGAAATGTTCAGACTACCTGAAAATAAAAAGGAGGAAATTTCTCAATTTAAAAAGTTTAAATTTTTTTTACGTTTGGAAGAATTTTGACAGAATTTTTTTTTCTATCTACAACGAGGCTAGTATGCTGTCATAAATACAGATGCAAAAAAATCTATTTTTATCCCTGCTTGCAATGAGATATCGATTAGTAAATAACCTGAATAGCAGGTATATTTTAGATGACTGTAAATTTGGCTGAAAACGACGTTTTGTTTTGGAGTTTTGTTGAGATTTTTCTTTTTTGTGTCAGAGTAAGGAAATCCTCCAGCAGCTGCAGGACGACCTGATGAAGCTTCTGAACGAGCTCTACACGGTAAACAGAAACACATTTTCACTGTTTCGCAGCAGAACAAACAGCTTTGAGGTTTATAAACTTCTGCTTTAACCTTCACTCAGTGGGTTTTAAATCTGTTACAGTTACAGGATTTTTATTATGTAAAAAAACTTGATTAAACGGTTTAGCACTGTGTCCATAAGACTGAAACTGAACCAGAAGGTGCAAATTGTCTTTCTGCTGCCGTTACCAAGGTGATGAAGACGTATCACATGTACAACGCGGAGATGATCAGCGCGGAGGTCAAGCTGCGGGAGGCGGAGCGGCAGGAGGGCCGCGTGAAGGGCGTGTCCGGGACGGGCGGCGGGGTGGAGCCTGTGTTCGGCCTGCGGATAGAGGAGCGCCACCAGAGGCGCAACGCCGCCCGCAAGATGGAGAAGATGAGAGAGAAGGTAAACTAATGAATAACTGCTAGGGGAATCAGTGCAGAACTGCAAAAGGATTCATGCGTTTAATACTTTGTTCCTTTTGTTCTCAGAGGAAGGCGAAATACTCGGAGAACAAACTGAAAACTCTGAAAGCCAGAAATGAGTATTTACTGACTCTGGAGGCGACCAACGCCTCCGTGTTTAAATACTACATCCACGATCTGCCCGACATCATCGACGTGAGTAAAACAACCTTCTGACTCTGAACAGTCTGATGAACACAACTCAGGGTTCATTCAGGTGGCAGTATTACCTAAATATAATTTTTTGAGCTTTCCATCTTGTTATGTTATTCTGTCGTCAAAATCAAACCAGGAGTTCTGACTTGATTCTTTAATTCATGTTTGAGAAATCCTTTAATCTCCATTCAGCTGCAAAACGCCTGGGTGGACCAAGCCCCGCCTTCGAAACACAGCTCCTCCCCCACACAGCTCCTTCAGACTAGCCAGCAGCAATTAGCGAACGCTGCTGAGCTCATTATAGGAGATTCTTCTCAGAGCAACGCTGGTAAAAACGCCATTAAAGGGTTAATGCAGGAGCCATGTTGGGAGGTTTTCCTAGAGAGAGAGTTTCAGAAAGAGCAGGAGTTTTTAAAGAGACAGAGGCCCAATTTCAAGGTGCTAAATATCAAAGTCAAATTTCCTTTAAGTCATATTTGGTGTTTATAGTGCTTTTATAACAACTGGAGGAAACAGTTACTTGATTATGCCATAAAATGGCTCTTTGTGCCTGGAAAACACAGAATGCTGGCCCTTTAATCGGACTCCAGTCCGTTCGCCTTAAAGTCCGGTTTGTTTGGGAATCTCTGGTTTGCCTACAAACCTCGGTCTGGATTTGGTTGAAGTGAACTCTGGTTCAGTTTGAATGCATATGTGAACACCAAGCGGACCGGAGACCACTCCAAAAACAGGAAGTGGACAACAGTGCAGGGCATTCTGGGTAAATACATCCAAAAAAAATGTGTTAGCCTAGCGTTAGCACAAGAAGTGACTCGTGGTCTTTAGCCAAAGACTAAAGAAAAATCCTCCAACCACTAAAATCTAACGCCTCCATTTTTTGTCCACATTTTGTTAAGAAGGAAGTTGCGTTCAGCGTCTTCTTCAAACATTCAGAACAATTTTCCCGAAATAAGTTCATAAGACTCTTAAAACTTCGCCTTGATTGTTTCTCAGTGCTGTGACTTAGGGTACCACTCCAGTCTGAGCCGGGCGTTGAGGACCTACCTATCCGCCGAACTGAGCCTTGAAGCCTCCAGGCGGGCGGGCCTGGAGGTGCTGGAGGGGGCTGTGGAGAACCTGGACCCGGCCCGCGACAGGCAGCGCCTGCTGGGCCTCTACCCCACTGCCTTCTGCCCACCGCAGCGCTTCGGATTCCAGGCGCACATGGGCGACACAGTGAGTTCAACCTGAAAAATAACAACAAAACTCCTGACTCGTCTCTTTCTATACGTATTTATCTGGTAAACTATGGAGGACAAATCCTGACATAATTGGCAACAAACAGAAGTAGCTACTGCAGCTGTAAACCAGAGTGAACCAGGACTCTGACCTGAGGATTTGCAGTTTTTTCTTCTTGTGTTGGTGACGTTTCGCTTCCTGTCAGACGACCCAGATCGCCTCCCAGCCGCAGGTGCAGGCTGAGCTGTCGCTGCGCCTCACTCAGCTCCAGACCCGCCTGGCGTCCCTGAAGATCGAGAACGAAGAGGTCAGACACACAAACGCAATCAGTCGACGATCAGAGATCTCAAACCTGCCTAAACATAAACAACCACTCTGGACAGGCTTCCCACTAACAACCAGACATCAGTTACATTAAAGGAGCTTTTTAAAGTTATTTTATACAAAGATTTACTATAGAATGTGTAGATATAATATATAAAGTTTCAATTAATCATTAGATTTGAACCCTTAAACATTAAAACAGTGCAGAGATCGAGAACGGAGCCTTGGGGAACTCGATGATTAGGTGAATGAGTTGCTGTTTGAAAAGTTACAAAAGTTAAGAGCACTAATTACAGGAGGCAGAAAATTAAGGTTCATTTTTCAAAATGCCACAGTTTCAAACTAAACACTAACCCAGCAAACTAAATGTTTGGTTCGCTAGGTAGATATTTATTTTAGCAAGTCAAATATTAGCTCCAAGACTTAATATGTAGCTAACAAAATATTTAGTTTTTAAACTAAGTATGTAGTTTCTAACTAAATACTTAGTTTGCTAACTAAACAGTTTGTAAACTGGATATTTAGCTAACTAAATGTAGCTTCCATACAAAATATTTAGTTAGCAAGCTAAATGCTGATAAATCTTGCTTTTTCTGCCAGCAAAATACTATCTCCAAACTAAATATGTATATAGCAGGCTAACTATTTAGCATATTACAAACTAAACACTTAGCTAACTAAATATGTAGTTTTTAAACTAAACATGTGAATTGGAGCTGAATATTTAGCTCCCTAACCTAATATTTAGGGTGCAGACTAAATATTAGGCAGATGTGAAGTCAGCTAAATATTTAACTCCAACAATTTCTAAACTTAATGTTTAGCTAACTAAATATGTAGTTTCTATTATACTTATTTGGCTTGCTAACTAAATATTTAGTTTGGAGCTAAATATGTAGCTGACAAACTATGTTTATAAATAAATTAACATGGTTAAAATATGACTTTTTTCTTTTATGTTGGGCTAAATAATCCAAATTATTGCCACTATTTTTGGCTGTAACTTTAGAAAATGGTTTCCCAATACGCAGAGCTGCAGATGAACAATCCCGCAACTTTTATCCAAACACATTAAGACATTTGACCTGCAAACACATCAGAAAATAACTGGATTTATGTTGAGACTATGAATCCTGCAGAGCATTTTTCCAGCTGTTTGCTCAAAGTGTGAAATAAAAACACTAAACTGGGTGAAAACCCCTCAGATCACATGTTTTTTTTGCGTCAGAACTTCTTCAGTCGTGGTACTTTATACAGTTTTAATTGGGTGATAATGTAGCAGATGCAGCGTCCCAAAATAAAGCAGAGCGACTGGCTGCCGCTGCAGTCTGTGTCCCCGCTGTCGTGCAGCGCAGAGGGCAGCTGTTAACTCGGCCTGAAGGGCATAAAACTGCTGAAGGAGTCGGGATTAATGAGCAGCATCTGCACACGTCAGCAGCTCCCAGCACACACACACAGCCACGCCCCGATCCTCCCAAAAACCAGCCGTCACACGCTGTAAATACAAACACACAGTGTGTAAAGAATTAAATCCCCTAATTGGTTTTTATGTTTTCATTTATGTCGTCAGACTTTGCTGTAAACCTCCCGGTTCATCCCTTATGTTGAGATCTACAGCAGTTCGATGGCTGAACAAGCAACAAAATGTCACTTTCTGAGATTAAATGGATTGAAAACGAGCAGAAAAAAATCCGGATTGAAACCCTGAAAGTCTGGAGACAACTCAAGCACTCCACAAGCCAAACCTGTTGATTCTGGGTTGGACATCCACCGTCCAGCAGGGCAACAACCCTGAACGAATGAAAAGTGTCAGAATGGCCTAGTCAAAGTCCAGATGTGAATCCAACTAATAGGCAGAAATTTCAATCTGTAGTTTGCACTCTGATTTACTCAGAAAGGCTGAATATAAACTCACTCCACACTTTTCAGATATCTTAATTAACAGATTAGCATCTCATTTTCTGGTCTATCACATAAAAACCCAGTAAAACACATTAAAGTTTGAGAGGAAAGTGAAAGTACTGCACCTTTAAAATGTGTTTCCTTCAGGTGAAAAAGACCTGGGGAGCGACTCTGACCACGCTGCAGGACATGACGGTGCTGGACGACTGCGACGTGTCGCAGAGCTTCACCCACAGCCCGTCCTCCGAGTCGGTCAAGTCCAGCGTGTCGGACGGCTACCTGAACAAACCCAGTCTGGCCAAGAGACGAGCCAACCAGCAGGAGACGGAGCTTTTCTACTTCAATGTGAGGAAACGGCAGCGAAGCGAAGCGAAGCCTCTGCGTCTCGTTTACATCCACTGGAGAAACAAAAACCATCGTTCATCTTACAGATTATAAGTCAGACATGTTTCCTGTTTTACGTCAGTGGGGACGATCAGGGATGTTTTAGATTCTGAAAGAAAATTCACACCTTAATCTGCTGCAGTGACAAAGATGAGAGTTGTGTGGCAGGAGAACATGTTGGACTTTAGAGATTATTTTACATGGCCGGTTAAAGTCACAGTTCTGAGACTGAGGAGAAAATGTCAAAGTTCAATGAAATGAAAGCAAGATTAGATTTAGATTTATTTAGACTGGTAGGTTCATATTTAATTTGGAGCTAAATATTTTTGCTGGCCAAGTTAATATTTAGCTAAGAATATAAACATTTAGCTTTCTAGGTTAATATTTAACTAGTAAGCTTAATATTTTAGATGCTAGGTTAATGTTTAGTTTTGAGCCAAGTACAAACACAAACGGTTTATTAATTTTCATAAATACATAAATAACATGGTGAAAACATGGCATTGGTTTTACTATTTGGCTCAATAATCCAAATTTAAATAATGCCGTGAATCACTGCGTCTGCTCTATTTCAGCAGAAACTCTGCAGATTTCTCCGGGATAAATAAAGCTCTGTGTCTGTGCTTCCATCCTCAGAAGTTTCGCGAGTATTTAGAGGGAAGCAATCTCATCTCTAAACTCCAGGCCAAACATGACATCTTAAAGAAAGCCTTAGCTGAGGGTAAGAACGACGTCTTTCAGGGCTTACAGACCATGATCTGCATGTTTTAAATTTTAAATGTTCTCTGTTCTTCCTGTTGCAGGATATAAATCTGAATTACTGACTACCAGGTGAGGCTTTTTCTCATTTCATGCTCATTTGGTTATTAACTTCAGGTTAATAACCAAATTTTCTTCCTTCACCACTTTACTGTGAACTCTGAGAAACTCCTCTTTCTCTTCATTTCTTCCTCCTTTTGCTGCTCATCGTAGTCGTGGGCGGAAGAACTCCCATAGCAAGCACCAGGTAGACACCGGGGGGTCAGGGGTCAGGGGTCGGGGGTCTCAAATGTTCTAAAACTTTTGAGAATTCTTCTAAAAACATCTAAATCTGCCCATTTCAACAGTTTAATCACAATATTTCTCGTCTAGCCGACTGCTATCTAAAATAAAAGTGTAAACATAAAGGAGAGTGTCATCGGCATACAGATTAAAGCACGTGTTAGCATTAGCTTTGACGCTGCGCTATGTGAAACCTTACTTTGGTTTTAAAGCTACCCAAAGCTTTCAGCACTTGTGCAGTCTCAACTGAGGTTAATAGACATTAAAAACATATAATTTTAGTTTGTATCCACTGATACAATTTTAAAGTATGTAAAAAAGAAATTAAGTGAAAGAAAAAAATTGTAGCAAAATAAAGCATTTTAATTCTAGTTTTTAATTGAAATAATTGAATATCTACAACATTTTACTTCTTCTACTGAACTTAGTTACAACCTTTCTTCTCTCTGACTGGATGATTTCTTCTCCAGTTTAAAGAATGTGGTTCTTGTACATTTGCTCTATTCTTAGTTAAATGAATTGAAAGCAAACGTTTTTCTCTACGTTGCTCTCTTGGTGTGTTGATAGGATTCAACTAAAGCCATACCACTGCTAGTGGAAAGCTGCATCCGCTGCATTAATCTACACGGTACGTCTCAATTTTTAACTTGTATGTTTGTTTGTTTTTTCCTTTTCACATTTGTTTAGTTGCGACTTCAATACTCAGTTTATATGAATTTTTATGAATCACACTTTTTCTAAGTGGACTGTTGTTTTTTTTTTTTTTTGGGAAATGTTTGCTGTATTTTGTTGAGTTAAATCAACGGTTGTGAAAAAATCTTTTTTCTGAGTAAAAACAGCTTGATGTTTGTGAACTAGGCTAAAGAGAAAGAAAAATGTTTTACCTAACAATTCACTTTTTTGAAAAGTTACAAATAGTTTCCATCTGCATCAATTTCTTGTGCTGCACCCGATGGGCCACAGAAAACTATTCCCAGGGCCAAAAATGGCCCCCGAACCGCACTTTAAACCCCTGGATGTTTATATTACAGACTTACATGTGTAATGGGGCTTCCAGTCAAACCCAGATGTTTTCTCAGGTCTTCAGCATCAGGGCATCTTCCGGGTTTCAGGCTCACAGGTCGAGGTCAACGACATCAAGAACTGCTTCGAGAGAGGTGAGAGGTCACCTGCGAGGTCAAAGGGTCACACGACTGGTAAGCTGTAAAACTGTCAGGCGATGACGCCGCTTCTGCTGGTTGCCCAGGTAACGACCCGCTCATAGACGAGGAGAGCAACCACGACATCAACTCTGTGGCTGGGGTGTTGAAGCTGTACTTCAGGGGTTTGGAGAACCCTCTGTTTCCAAAGGACAGGTTCAACGACCTCATTTCCTGCGTCCGTGAGTACCGACGGCGCCGCCTGAACGCGCTTACCTCCGGCCCGGACTCTCGGCTTCCCTCGACATTTCGTCTGCTTTGTTTCCCGTTTACAGTGCCAAACAAAGGCTTTTCGAAACCGTCAGATATTTCTCACGTCATAGTAGCTCAAAAAAATGTTGAAATACAACCCGAAATGCAAAACGGAAACATATTTGTATGCTTAACTATATATTCTAAGACTACAAAATTTAATTATGTAGTCTTTTTATTTTTCCTCTGTGTTTTGATCTGAGGTTTTAATCGTTTCTTTTTTCAACCAACGAATACTTTCATTAGACAAAAACCCACCGTATGTGGTTGGCTTTAACGGGGATCTATTATGGAAAATTCACATTTTGTATGTTTTTAATTCTTCCATTTGGGCCTCAGCTGCTTCCAAAAACAACCAAAGCTCTTAAATAGGAATGGGCAATGGTGAAGGAAAAGGAACTGTTTCAAAAACCTCCAGAATGTAAAATCACAGATCACCTAGCAACCCTAGAAGAGTTGTCTGTTGCCTAGCAACTCAAGCTGAAATCTAGCACGCTTGGTCAGCTGGTTTTACCACTGTACAATGGCTGCTGGAAAAGACAAGTGTTTTGTTGTTGACTCACCAGCCAGAAACCACTTGCTGCATTCTTGTTGGTTGTGCAGGAGGCTCCACTTCTGCTTTTCAAAGACGTATGGCTGTATAATTGCGCATCTGTTTATAATCATTTTCATCTGCAAGTGTAAAAGTTGAGTTGGAGGGCATGGCCACGAGCTGCTATAGTGAGAAGAGGCCCTCAAACAGCTAAAATATCATTATCTAAGAATGATTTTGTGCAAAAAATGTAATGAACATGTTTTGTATAGCCCAGAAACTTATCCTAAACTGTTCAAGGAAGCATAATAGGTTGCCTTTAAGTTGTAAACACAGCTGTTAGCATGTTATAAACATATTTAAATCAGAAAAACACATAACATGTTGCCTCTTTTTGGCCATTCTGGGTTTCCATACATGAGGAGCAGGAATAAAGCAAGTAGAGCAAGAGTTTATCAGCGTAAAGCGCATTAAGCCAGAATACGTATTGAGTGAACGTTTGTGATTTAAATGCACACAACATGAATTATTGTTTGCTTGCTTAAATATATGCGCTGAAGTCAGCCTCACTGAACACTCAGATTCCATTTTTGAGCAAATCTGGAGGAAAATCAGGGGAGTTTAACCATCTCATGTCCATTTGTCCCTTCAAATGAAGCCTGGAAACGTCTCTCTGTTTCCTGCTGCAGGGATGGAAAACCTGTATGAGAGAGCTCAGTGCATCAGGAAGATCCTGCTGGGCGTCCCCAGGGCCACGCTGGTGGTGATGCGCTACCTGTTCGCCTTCCTCAACCAGTGAGTGTCTGCCGCCTCATTCTTCCCCTCTGAGAGAGAAACAAGCCTCTCTAGTCGTCAGTTCGGTTCTGCCGCCTCAGATAAATATAGAACGAAAGCACAGCGAGGGACGGAGAGGCAGGAAGTGTGACACGCAGGTGTGATGTTCCCACTGCATTAATTGAGGTTTTGATGAAGAGGAAAGGCGTTCAGGAGTGTGTCAGTGTGTCAGCTCAAAGATATAAAAACAGACAATGTACATAGCTTCACATTTAGTCGTTATACATTTAAAAACAACTATCAGTCTGTTTTTTATTATTATTATTATTATTTAAAGGCACAATGTGGGAAGCTTTGTATTTATTAGCTTGTGGAAATGAACTAAAGGTTGTTTCAATTCAGACTTAATTAGCTTTTTTTTTTTTTTTTTTTTGGTGCCAATTCTTCTGACTCAAGTGACCAAAGGTTTGTTACAATTTACTAAGAAAAATCTTCCTCCTGGCTCCGCCAGCCTCTCCCAGTACAGCGATGAGAACATGATGGACGCCGGGAACCTGGCCATCGTGTTCGGCCCCACCCTCCTGCCGACGCCCGACACGCTGGACCAGGTGGCCTGCCAGGCGCACGTCAATGAGGTCATCAAAACGGTCATCCTGCACCACGACAACATCTTTCCCGACATCAAGGAGCTTCCAGGCCCGGTTTATGAGAAGTGCATGACTGGCGACCAGTACTGGTGAGACGGGCCTCACGTTTTAGTTAATGTTTCCTTTTCTGTTCACATTAACCTCAAAGTAGATGAGTTCTCCAATTTCCATTCTGATGATTGATAGATTTTGAAGGGCAATGTTATTTACAGAAACACCATAATCCATTTTATGTATGGTTTCTGTTTAAGCGTGGGTAAATTTTATTTATTGTTTTTGGCTGTTGTTTCAGTTTGGGTGTTTGTAATATCTTCCAGTTCCAATTTCTCTTTAGAAAATTAAAGTTTTTATTGATCTTTCAGAGGGTAACTTGAATTATTGTGCCACTATCAATATATGACTTTAAACTGGTCTCAAAATGTTAAATGTTAATTTCCAATAATTACTATCGTTTATTGCAGTCTTTGCAAATGTATTGCTGTGACAGGCCTAGATCAGACTGAAACTTAACAAAAGGGTTTCAGATCAGTCAATATTAATTCTTTCTTTCTTTTTTTTCTTTTAAATATCTGCAATACTGCCAAACTGGTGACGTGACCTTTCCTGATTTATCCAGTCTCGTTATTTTCTCCCTTCACTCAACAGGTTGTTGCCAGGTAACCAAACGGCGCGTTATCCGGCCCGTCACAGGTTAAGCGGCTAATACCTGGTTCAAAGGGCAAGATTTTGACTTATCGGTCGATTTTCGAAACCTGAACACACAAATGACGATCAGAAATGTTGGATATAACCAGGGTGGAAGTGAGCGGGTGCTTTGTTGGTGCTTTGTTAGAGCAGGACTCAACACGTCGATCGCGGCAAGGTGACAAACTGAACGCTGAGACCAGCTTATCAAAACGTTCATAACAACAACAAAAATCAACAAAACGTGTTCAAATTAATGACCCAACAAAAATAATAATCTCAGTAATTATTGTTTCAACAAGGTGTTGCGCTATTCTGTGCGTTTCGGTTCCATTACCAAAATAACGAGCAGAGCAGGAGTTTAAAATTAACTAATGAAGCGCCGCTGTGTTCAGGGACCGCTTAGTAATACTCAAGCCTGACAACCTAATATCGTACAACGGATCACTTTTTCAGTAACGAGTCATCTAACGCGTTGCTACTTCAAATCCAGTAGTCAGATTACAATTACTTATCGAAATCACTTTGCGTTACTTTTTTCTTTTGTAATTTAATTTTATTTCCTCTACGCTCTTGCGGAGTGACGGCCGTTTCTATGCGACAGCATCAGCAGCGACAGAAACATAAACAATGGAGGAAGATGCGCATTTTGTTGGTGGAAAAACCAGAACTATTTTGAGTTTCGCTCACCAAGTCCGTTTATTAGTGATTTAGTGATGGGGTGGGGGGGAGTAAAAACTATTTACAGTTTTCCAGACAATTCAGGAACACGCAAAAACACGCACCAATTACTAAAGTTTTTTTTGTAATGTTGTAACCAGTGAACAATCTCCCCTTCAGTTCAACCATATAAATGGAGACACATTGTTGATGTTGCCATTATAAAATAACTTTCAATTAAGTTTTGGCAAAGATCAATGTAATTTTCACAGGTGGTGAAGCGTTGTTGTTAGCAGCTGCTGAAAGTAACTAAAAAAAGTTACTTTTAATGTAACTTAGTTTCCAAATCAAGTAATCAGTAACCTAACTAAGTTACTCTTTCAAGGAGTAATCAGTAATCCGATTAAAGTTACTTTTTCAAACGGTGCCATCACTGATCGTAATGGACCGAATGTTGTGTTTTTAACGTAATCTCTGCTCGGCTTGCAGGGCGCAGGCGGTTGCCATGGCAACAGGTGTGCTTAAATGACAAAGAGAGACGGAGAATAAAAAGTTAGGAGTGGTTTTGAGTTGATCACCTGCTCGGGTTATTTTATCTTTGTTTACCTTCCTGTGGCGCGTCACAGCCGCTGTAGTTTCTGAACATTCAATAAACGACAAACTTGGACTAATGACCTCGTTTGTTTGTGAGTTTAAGTAATTAACAACAAACATCTAATAGGACAAATATATTTCATTAAGCAACAAACAAATGGCTTCTACCGCGATGAAATTAAATTAATTATCTAATATTTTAAAAAATAGTTTGGTGCTCTCTGGCATCTTGCTTTGAGAGGCTTTTCCTCTATCAAACAGTGTTTTTTGTCTCTTATTTAGTGGAAATATTGATGTTGATGAGACTCTCTCCAAAATTACACCTTTATCAACCTTTTTAGGTCTCATGCTGCCAACGGGCCGAGGGAAACACAGCTCCATTTTGTAGCAAGTCGAGCTACCCAGCTTTTATCGTGTCGCAAAAACCTCAACAGCACAGAAACTCCAAAGCACACAAAGAAGCATTTATATATATTATATATAAATACATATACACTTTTGTCATAGCACCCCCAAGAATTTAAATTTCACGCCTGGATATAACAGGTTTGGTCCTACAATTTGAAGTATCGAGCCAGACGCCAAACACGAGCAAGAAACCTGAACAAACATGGCCGACTGCGAAGAAGCAATGGCGGTAGTTTGTGGACACCCGACGTCCTTAGGAGCGGGCCAGACACTCTAAACACCCTGCATATGCAAGGGATATATCTTAAGTTTATATTTAGAGCCATCTCGATAATCATGGCGTCTTAAGATTGTTGGAAAGGGGAAATTGGTGGGGACATAAAAATCTTGCCGCGTAAACTAGGCATTAAGCCTACATCCCCCAGAATGCTGTGCGGTTCTGGTTCGGAGTTCAGTGAAATTTTAAACATTCTATCGGACTAATTTCTACTAATATTAACCACGTATTTACCGCGATATATATTGCTAATGATTTATTGCCCAACCTTACTTCATAACTTATAAAATAGGATGTTTTAGCTGATGAATATGGAAACAGTGCTGGGGAGAAACTCTTAAGATGCTGTGAAGGAGACAGAGATGTTACTTGTCAGCTGGTTTGGCAGGAACGAGCGTTTCTCTTCCTCACCACCCTGAGTAAATCCTGACATCCTGTCGGGTTCTGTGGAGCGCCTCGCCTCCTGCTGTGCACGCGTCCTCCTCCCTTTGTTCCCGCGCTGAATGGACGGTTTGTCAGCCTGCTTCGCTGCCTGATCCCTCCTCTTCATCTCCTTGCAGCGAGAGTCCGTTCAGCGAGCCTGGGGCCTTGGAGGAGACCGAGCCGGACGCCGGCACCGAGACCCAGACCAGCGACGAGGGTACGCGCTGACCCCTGACCTTCACATGCTGCGTTCCAGTTGCCTGGGAAGTTACGCCGGAAGTAAAACCGTTCTAGTTAGGAATTCGGAACGTAAACGTGGCGACGCTTATGAATATTTACAATTCTTTATGCGAGAGCGGCCATATTGAAACGCGAAGCCGGCATTATGAGTCGTAACTGGGGGTAGTCAGTTCAGAGTTGATTTTTCTCCGACTGGGAAGTCGGAATTTCCAAGTTCCGAGGACAACTGGAACGCAGCATTACACACCCATGTTTTTATCTCCTCGTGGAGAGAAGGTTGCCGTGGTAACAGCAGCCATGGAGACGCCACATTCCCTCGTTCTCAACTGCCGCTCGGCAGCCCTCCATCTTGTTGGAATGCCGCCGGCCTCACCTCCGTGTCTCACCTGGTCTCTCCCCAGCAGAGGGCGAGGCCGTGGAGGCGGTGGCCCGGTTCGACTACGTGGGCCGGTCCGGCCGCGAGCTGTCCTTCAAGAAGGGCGCGTCGCTGCAGCTGTTCCAGCGCGCGTCGCACGACTGGTGGGAGGGCCGGCTGAACGGCAGCCGCGGCCTGGTGCCTCATCAGTACATCGTGGTGAAGGACAGGCGAGTGAACAGTCCCAAATGGTTTGTACACGTCCGACATTACAATACCCCTTCTTAATAATGTTTTAGAACTCAAAAACTGATTTATTTTATTTTTTTTACATGCAATTTCAGTTGATTGAATAACTTATTCACTTTTCAAAACATATCTAATTGTTATTTATTATTATTATTAAACTATAAAACAAACATTTTGAATATTTTAGAATATGTATTTATTCATATTTTATCGCCATTAGCTAAAGCAGGGCTGTGGAACTCATTTTTATTTCAGGCCACATCATGAATATACTCAAAGGACCAGTTGTGGCAACATTTATCAATAAACCTACATATTAAACTGTTAAAATATGAATAAATAATGTTTATGCATTTGATGAAACCTTCTTAAAGTTAAATAACATTAAACCTTTTTCATGTTGATGTAATCTGGCAGAAAAAAACGCTTTAATAGATCAAATAATATTTATGCACACAACCGTAATTTTGAAGGCTTTTTTTATGTGCCTGTCTAGAGTCTAGAGGGCCATTAAAAAATGATGTGGGGCCAAATTTGGCCCCCGGGCCTTGAGTTTGACACATCTGACCTAAAGAAAACCCTGAATATTGATGATTAGCATAACAAAATGAATGCGTCACATTTCATGTTTTTCTTTTTATTCTTTAGCATTTTTTTGTGTAGATGTAATAAATTGAGAAACCATAACACATATTGTTCAAAATACATCAGAAACGTAATATGCATGCTATATTTTAGTTTTATTAATTAACTATGCTATGTAATTATATCTTATTTTAGTTAATCTATTTATGTATTTTATTCAGTTTGTTTTGTTTTAATAATTTTTCCTCTGAATTTGATCTGATTTCTTTTCATTTTTTTCATTTAAATATTGTTTCATTTTTGATTAAATTTAATCTTTGTTTTTCATTTTGACTCCAAACTTAATCTATTTCTGATCGAGTTCAGTCTATTAACTCTCATTTTTTCAGTTAAATTTAATCTTTCCCTCGATTCAAAATTTTTAAACATTTTCACATTAAATTAAAGCAACATTTATATATTTTTGTTCTGTACATTACTTTAATATAATTATTTAATTTTAAATTAATTTGTTTTGCTTATTCTTTTTTTATTTAATCCGTTTTATTTTTCTTTCTGAAGTTCCTAAATTACAAAATTTTAATTTTTCAAACCAGAAATTATGAAAAAAATAAATTAATAAAATTTATTAACGTTTAAATTTAATCTAAAATTGACTATTTGACATTTTGTTAACAAATTTACTGTTTTTGTCTTTGTGTAATGACAATACAATAAGTCTAAGTTTAATACTAATTAACTACTATTTATCTTTATTAGTTTTATTAAAGTCTTACATGTTTATTCTTCAAAATATGGAAATAATCAGTTTAAAAACCCAATTTTAAAAAATATTAAAATGAATGTATATATTTTTTAATGTTCTAATTAAGGTTTACTAGTATTAATGTTATTATTGTTGAAATGTTTGCATCAACTCGGTGTTTTTTACGTGCTTTTTTCTGTACTGCAGTTCTTTGACTTCGGTTTTTTTAAGTTTTTACTGTTTTATAGTAAAACAGTAATTAGTGTGTGATTAATTGACGATCTGCTCGGATGGATTTCAGTGGATTTGTTGCTAACTGGATCTTCTCCCTGTTGATTAACAGACTAATTGGACTCAGGGAGTCTCTCGCCTCTCTGCTATTGACCACTTCATTGATGATCGCAGCGTTTTGTTGCCTCAGCAGCGATTTGTCCTGACCGAGTCGTGCTCTGTGTCTTTAGGGCGGACGCCATGTCCGATACGCTGAGCCAGAAAGCCGACAGCGACGGGGGGAGCAGCAGCACCGAGGACAAGCGCTCCCGCAGCGAGCTGAGCTCCCCGACCGACATCAGACCGCCGGAGAACTTCAACAGGTCCGACACCGAAACCCGCTTCCTGTCTCACCTGTAAAAACCTGCAGATCTCAGGGCGCTGCTTCCTGCCACGTTTCCTCCTCTGACATCACATCCTGAGAAACCAAAAATCACATGGAAAAAATGGCTGTTATGTATAAAACCTTAAGTTTTTATTTCAACTGGCTGCAAAATAAGCAAATTTGCATGGTTCTAACTTCCTTCAATGTTTCTTTTATGCTTTATTTAAAAAAACTTTTTAAAATAAAGCATAAAAATGAACTATTTCTAATCTGAGCACTGCTTAAGAATTATTATCTATGAAACAGGACCAATGAGGCTTAGGAATAAAAACTCTGATGTTTTTTCCTACCAAATGTAACTTTTTTCTTGCTTCCTTTTTTGAAAAATAAATGACAGAATTTTATTTTCTTTTTTCTTTTTCAAAAAGTGCTCTGCTGTCCCGTCAAACAGTTGACATGAATTGTAGAACACGTCTTTATAACAAGATGGCCGCCTCGGGCCGAGTGCATTGGTTAAAAAAAAACAATAAAAAATTTCAAAGATCAAAAATGTAATGAACTTATAACATTAATTTCTCTTGGCAGAAAACTCTGCCCCCTTTTGACAAACCCTGAAGTAGGCGGAGTCTAGAGACAAAAAGGGGGCGTGGTTACGTTTGAGAACAGAACGAGGAAAACAACTGTTGCCAATTTATCCCCTTTGTCGCTAATTTTAGCAACTTTTCAAACCTTGCAGCAACTTTTTCTTCAAAAGTCGAGTGATAAATTTAGCGACACGAGTGGAGTGACGTAAACATGAATTAACTGCAGTAGCCACTGTTTAACCCGAAGAGGGCAGCACTGAGACGCTTTTTGGCTAAATGTGGCAGAACAAACAAAGAAGCAGAAGAAGCAGTCTGTCGGCAGAAATAGTTGAGTTAATTAAACGCTGATGTTCTATTGTCATTATTAGAAACTTGAATTAAATATTACATAAAGAGTTTTTTTAAGTAAAGTTACCTTCTGTAATTTCCTTTCGACAGCCACAGGAGGAAACGAACCGACGGCCTCTTCCGCCGCCCTCTCTGTCGCTCCAACGATAACCATGGCAACGGCGGCGTGATGGAGCGGAGCTCACCGCCCGTGACGGGTCACTTCAGCCCCAGAGATCTCCTCCTGGGGCGGGGCCAGGGCATGACCCCGCCCCTCGACAGCCCGGAGCGCCGGCGCCGCTCCGCCGCCGTCACCATGACGGTGAGCCGCCACGACTCGCTGCGGAGGCCGGAGGACACGCCCATACGGCGCTCCAGCAGCGGGCAGCACAGCTTCAGCGACTCGCTGCGATCCAGAGCGATGGACGCCGAGACGCTGGCCCAGGTACTGGTACCACTGGTACCGCTGGTACCACCCATCCCAATGCAAAAACCTACACAACACTAAATACTGGTTCCTAACCTGACAAAATGACAACGTGACATTTCATTTTTCTCTTTTACTGCATCGAAAATTTTATGATGTTCTTTAAGTAAATGTCGTTAGATTTTTTCACATTGAGTTCCATCTATTTTCCAGCTAAACTGACGAGTTGTCCAGGCGCTCGGTTAATCAGTGGACTTCCTGTTTGCAGGACATCGAGGAGACGGTGAGCGTCGCCCTGGGCGAGCTGCGGCAGCTGGAGCGGCAGGACCGCCGGCCGGCGCCCGACGTGGTTCTGGACACGCTGGAGCAGGTGAAGAACGGCCCGGTCGCCGGCTGCTCCTCCGAGTCGCCCAGCCCCCACAGCACGCCCAGTACGCCAGGGACGCCCGGCACCCCCAGCCCGCTCAGCCCCATGAGCCCCATCAGCCCGCTGCCCGGGCCGCCCAGGCCCGCCAACCCGTCTCCCGACGCCCTGGGCTCCTTCAAGCCGGTGGCGGCCGCCCGCATGGGCGCCCCGCTGCGGCCCCCCGCCCTGAGACCGAAACCCGTGGTGCCCCCCAAAAGCAGCACCCCGCCTCTGGCGCCCCCGCTGGACAAATCCTGCACCATGTGAGCCAAACCAGGCCGACCCGGGCCAAAACTGGGCCAGAAGGAGATCAGGGTACCGCTAACGATTCTAATCAACACGAAGGTAGAAAGGGTAGGAAACGCTTTTAACGTAGTAACAAATTATAATCTATGACATGACCTATGATATGATATGCCATGATATTTCTGTGTCGTCAGGTTGGTGTGTTCTCTCTTGGTGTGTAGGAGTTTTCTTTCTCCATGTATCGAAGCATTAATCAAAGGTTAGCTAAAAGAACTGCTGGTGAGGCGGAAAGTCCCGTAATACGTAGTTTCAGTGAAGTGAATGTCGTGTCCCCAAAGACACCCGATGGGCTGCTGCATCCGCCGCCCGAGTGGTCGGCTGACGGAGGACTTGGACGGTTTCCGCTGCTACGCTCAGCCTGGCGCTCGGTGACAGAAAAAAAAAAAACACAACTTTAATGAATGTGTTCAGCTTTTTAACGACTGTTCAGCCATCTTTACTGAATGTTCGGTGGCGGCCTTCTTGTGTTTGCAGGAGGAGGCGGCTCCTCCTCAGTTTGTTCTCGTTTGTTTGAGCGAGGCACTGGCTGCGTTTCCGTTGCAAACCTTTATCCATAATTATACCAATATCGAAAAAACACAATTTCACAATAAGAAACACAATTCAAGAAAATCACACGGTAATACGTTTGTTCAGTCTGGTTATCGATCACATGTGATGAAATGTTTCCATCCGTTTTTCAGGTCTGATAATCCCAATACATCTGAAAACCACCTCTTCCTACTGCAGCAACTTTTTTCAAAAAACTGGAATTTTTTTAATTGCCGTGTTTCCATTTAGCAAATTTATATTCGTAATTACAATTTGCGAAATTTTACAGACAATTGAAACGCAGCTATTAATGGCATTTCTGTTACAAATGTGCGCGAAGCTTTTCTGATATTCTGCCAGTGTGGAGAGAAAAAATTATTCGTAATCATCCATTAAGTAAAAAACAATTAAAATCACGTAAATAAGTGGTAGGACGCCACTTCCTGTCGTCGTTTGTCGTTTCCACCAGTTGTAACGTCCTGCTGTTGATCACATGACTGGTGTTACGCGACGTGTTTCCGTCGCCTTTTTACGAAATACGCTAATTTCAAAACAACAGAAAAAACAAAGCATCCGAGCGCAAAAACTAGAAAAACATGAGTTTTTTCCAAACTGCCGTGTTTTATTTATTTTCGTCATTCCAATTTGTGCAACTTTAAGGACAATGTAAAAATGTAAACGCAGCTAGTGTGTCGGTGAGTGTGTGTGTCGGTGTGTGTGTGTGTCGGTGAGTGTGCGTGTCAGTGTGTGTGTCGGTGAGTGTGCGTGTCAGTGTGTGTGTCGGTGTGTGTGTGTTCGCCCACCCTCGTCGTGCTCCCCTGTAAGTGCAGAATAGATAATTCATGCCTGCCTTGAGTGCCACAATACACGACTGCAAGTCGACAACCTGAGTGCAAAAAGCATGCCACCTCTTCTCTGTGTGTGTGTGTGTGTGTGTGTGTGTGTGTGTTACACTAATGTCACTAGTCAACCTTAAATTTTCCAATAAGCTAACAGGGTGGGGCTCCGTGTGTGAAAACGCCCAAAAACTACACTTGAACAGCACAGTGAATGTGGAGTGTTAAACTGGACCGGGCTCTGTGTGTGTGTGTGTGTGTGTGTGTGGGCGTGTGTGTGTTGGTGAAAGTGCCTTTTTTTTAAACCCTCGTGTTTTTTGGGAGTTGTGAATCCACTCATTCAGAAGAGGATTGTAGCGCCACTGGAACCGAAGAATTTAAGACTTTTTCACAGAATTCAGGGGGGAAAAAAATCCACGTTTCATCAGAAATCAAAAGTCACGGTTCTGAAATAAAACTCGTGATTTTTTTTTTTTTTGCAGAATTCTGAGATTAAATTCTTAACTCAAAAGTCGGGATTTAAAGATTACAGTCAGAATCCTGAGATTAAAGCCAGATTTTTGTCTTTTTCTTAGAATTGTAAAATCTGAATTCTTAGATTAACGTCAGAATTCTCTGTTTTCAGAGATTAAAGTCATAATTTCTTTCTTTGCCAGCGGCCGCAGTCCTCTTCCTTACACTCGCATGTCCTGACTGAAAGAGCAGCAGCACTCCAAATGAGATATTCATAAAAGTGTTTAGTAGATTCCTGAATTATGACTTTATCATTAACCCATTGTGACATTGCACTTTGATGTATAGGATTGTGTCCTTGGCATGTAGCATCATGACATGTTGGTGCATCTTACCAGGAGGGGGAGCTCTCTCTGAATGTGTTTGATAATAACAGAATCGGTTTCTGTCTGTCAGTGTTGCTGTATTTGAAAGTCGGAGCTCCGTGAAGCGGAGCTCATATAGCCAAATGGATTGTATCAATGTGTTGTATTTATATCATAAATCAACCCGAATAAATTAGCATTCAAGCCACAGACGCAGCGCCTCTTCCTGTCCGGACTTCACTGGGAATCCTGAGATCTTCAAGGATTAAAGTAGACAAACAAATAATTCTGAGATTAAAGGTCGATTTAAAAAGCAATAGGTCAGAATTAATTCACTTAAAATGTTACAGTTTTGAGATCAAAGTCATAATTAATTTGAAAAGTTATAACTCTGACATCCAGGTCAGAATCCTGAGATTAATTACAATTTCGAGACTGAGGGGAAAATTCACAAAATGATTCATTTAAAATGTTGTAGTTCTGAGATTAAAGTCATATTTCCAGCTTTTTGTCCTCTTCTGTGCTCCTGGACCTTTGGGTCGATGAAATAAGACTGAAAATGTCCAAATGTCAAACAAGGAGGAATGATGATAAGTAAACACGAAATGCTAAAATTAATAAATTCATCTCATCTTAAAGAACCAGAGAAAAATATTTCGGTCAGAAGAAGCTTCAGAAAACTTTATTTGGTTTGTAAAACTATAAAACTGGTTTGACGTTTTGTTGTTTTTAGCAAGCAAGCGACAAAACGAATCAGGAGCTGAAATGTTTTGGTCAGAGAAGCGTTTGGACCCGTCGTGAGTTCAGACAGGAAGTGGTTCACCCCTTCGATCCCGGCTTCAGGATGCTGAACGGTTTGCAGTTCCGCAGCGACCCGGAGATCTCCTGCAGGAAGGAAGTGATGTGCTGGTCCTTCTCCGACTTCCTGCCGTCGAAGATGACCACCAGGGTGAAGTGCGGCTCGGGCCGGGTCAGGTAGTAGGTGCTCTGGACCTTGTCGTCGTAGAACTGCACCACCTTGTCGAGCGTGTTCAGCTCGGCGGCGCGGTCGCTCATCATCATGATGACGTTGGGCCAGTGGGTGAGCGGCCGCTCGCCGGACGGCAGCGACACCACCGCCGGGAACTGCTCCACCCCTTTGGGCGCCTCGCGGTACGAGTGCGGGTGGTGGTAGCCGTGGCCCTGGAAGCTCTCCGATCCGCGGTTGTCGAACACCAGCGACACGTTGCTGGCGTCGTGCTTCCGGATGAAGACGGAGATCTTACCGTAGAAGTCCGGCGCGGCGCGGGCCGTCAGCGCCCTCATGTCGCCCGGCGCCGTCTGCCGGCTCAGAGCCTCGTGGAAGTAGAAGCTGAACTTGGCGAGCAGCGTGGCGTGGAAGCGCTGCAGCCACACGTACAGGTGCGGCGGCTGCACGGCCTTCTGGGACTGGCCGCCGAACAGGTTCTTCCGGGTCTCCTTCTGGCGCTGGAAGAGCTGGGCCCAGGCCGTGAGCTTGGCGTGGGCGCCGTGGAGGCTGAGCAGCGCGGGCAGGAAGTGCCACTCGGACACCTGGGCCTGGCAGCGCAGCAGCTGGGTCACCACGTCCACTTCCGTCTGGAAGCCCTCCTCCACCCGGGCCAGGATCGGGTGGTGGAACCTGCAGCAGAGCCGGGCAGAGGGCGGTTCTGGTCGGGTTAACGAGCACAGTTTGGTCCAGGTGCAACGACTTTATAACAAACTAGAGCTAACGATTATTGTAGTAACTGGTTTTTCTCACGATTAACCATCACAGATTTAATTGATTAATCACTTCTTCTGATTAATCAACAGGATTATTTGATTAATCGTTTATTTTGACGACTATTTATTCATCACAGGCTTAATTGATCAATTATTCTGATGATTCATTTATTAACCATCAGAATTAATAAATTTATCATTTATTAATTGATTAATTAAGCCTAATTAAGCTTGATTGATTGATTATTTTGACAAATGAAAAATCTGCTAAATTTTATTTTTTTTCAGACTAATCAAATAATCGTCCCTGGTTTAATTGATCCTTCTGATGAATAATTGATTAACCTGAAAAAAATTCACATTCGGAAGATTTTTCTTTAACCACTTAAGATTATTTTTTACAATGTTAGACATGCACACAAAAAAGCAAACAAGTTACAGGTTCCCTCCAGGAAACATTTGACCGTTTGTAGCAAAGGAGGCAAATGGAGCGAAAAAAAATACTTTTAACACGAACATATGAAAAGCTGGATTACGGTTTAGGGCTGATCTGCTGACTAACCAATTAAATGAGGCAAAACCTATAATAAGGTTCTTTATTTTAAGTGCAAAATGCAATTATTTTTGTACAATTTTGATGTAATTGTTGCTCTTAGCATGTTCTTATTTCAAAATTTGGCCGTTTTTAAAATCTGTATTCTCCAGTTAACAAGTAATCAATTGATTCAGTCCTAAAAAGAACTAGTTCACCATCAACATGGGGAAAACGTTTTGTTTGGGATATTTTCTGCAGTGGGACACCATTTCGCTGACAGGAAACTCTTCCTGCTTTTTTCCCTCCACTGACCTCAATGTGTCACTTTCTCCTGGAGCTTCTGCTCCTCTAAATATAGCGGGAACCTGCTTCACGATGCAGAGGTAGTTAATCATTTAAAACAACACGGCCCAGCGCTGCTACGTGGGTTTATTCTCAAGCTTCGCGCTGCGGACCGACTCAGATACTGACTTGTTGCTGTATTTGTGCAGCGCGGCCTCCAGCGCGGACACCAGCTCCTCTGAGTTCACGCTCTTCTGGGCGCCCAGAGAGTGCAGCTTCTCGTACAGGTCGGCCATCTCCATGCGGGCCTGGGTGAAGTGGCAGAGCTGCTCCGACAGGTGGGACAGGAGGTCCTCCAGGGAGGAGGAGGAGGAGGATGAAGAGGAGGCGGCGGGTTGGCTGTGGCGCCCCATGGTCACCACCTTCCTGAGCTCGTTGTACAGCGACGTGTAGACGGTGCGGATGGAGTCTTTCCGGCTGAAGAACGACTGGCCGCCTGCACAGGAAAGACCAGAGAAAATCTGTTTTTTTTAACCAGAAAAGTCCCACTGAGATCAAAAACTTTCTTTTTTTTTTTAAAGCTGCTGATTTGGACAGACTGTCGTATCTTAATGCAGCAACTGCAGCGCCATCTGGTGGCGGCATTAAGCAGCTTTTACTGTGTTAAAATACTATTTTCCACTTAAATAGTTTCTTTAAATCTACAACTATAAACCCTCCTGTTATAGTTACTTATGAAGCATAATAAATGAAATACTGACAAACATTTCGATGTGTAACGACAGCGTTTGACAAAATGAAATGTTTACAGGTTTACTGGCGGCGTCTTTTATGACGTGAAGCACTTTGAGCTGCTGAAATGTTCTACACAGATGAACTTGTTTGATTAAACATCTCAGATCAAACAAACTTTAACATTAAGAAAAGTTAATTAATCTTAAAGTCAATATACAGAGAAGCACGAAAAACTTTATTTTTCCATGAGATCCATATGCAAAATGTATTTTTTATCAGAGTAAAAGTTACTCAAATTATTTCTATTATTCAAAATGTTTTAACCAGAAAAGTGTTTAGTACCAGTATTAGCAATGATTTTTCTGTTAAAGAAAACATTTATGTTCTTCATAAATGATCAATATGGTACAGAATGTGGTGGGTTGCCAGTTGGGCTTTTTTATGTCTGTCAAGATGTGGCAACACGGCTCAGCAAATCCAACTCTGGCTACATAAAGTGAAGGTTTTTGAATGGCCTACTTAAAGGCTGGACCTTAAATAGACCGTTAATGCTAGAAAACGCTCTACTTTGAATTAAATTAAACTACTTTGCAAAGAAAAGTGGCACTAAATGTCTCCACGGTTCTATAAAGCATCGCGATTAACAGGCTGCTGGTCATAAAGTTTGGTTTAACGCGGTTCTTCCAGGTGAGCGGTTACCCATCTTCTGGCCCAGGAACGTCAAGTTGTGGTACACCTTCTCCGCGGCGGCCAGGTGAGCCAGCGCTGCCAGCAGGGAGCCCCAGATGGCCCCGGAGCTCCGGCTGCTGTCCTTCTCTTTCTCCACGTAGTCCTTGGCCCGGTCGAAGGAGAACATCCCGAGCTGAGCGAAGAAGCTCTCCAGGATGGCTCTCTCCCGCGGGACGGGCCGCAGCTCCTCCACCTCCGCCATGGCTCCGGGCTGCTCGGTGTTCGCTAACAGGCTGATTTACACAAGAAAAGAACGTAAATATTCATATTAAACTATTAAATGTGGCTAATATGAGCTGTAAAAACAAATATGCTGTTTTAAATGTTAGACTAGCTAACCGTTTATCGTTCCGACGCCATTTTGGCTAAACGGGATGTAAATATTACGGAGAGCTAAGAGGGACAAACAAACTCCTGGGAAGAAAGCGATTGAACTTTGACGGTGTCTGATAAGAAACCTTTGACTCTGTGTTACCAGAGGTGAGTAGAGTATCACAAAATATTACTCATGAGTAAAAAGTAGCCATCCAAGAAGCTGCATCCAAGAAACAGTCTGAAAAGGCGACTCAAGTACAGAGTAACTGATCAAAACACCAATAATTCAATATTTAAAAATTACATCATCAAACCCACCAAAACACAAAGTTATGTGAAAATTTGGGTATATTAATAAACAAAATGAAAATAATCTAAAAAGCAGAATTACAAAATTACGACAGAGTATTGCCACGTTGAGAAAATTAAAATATATAAAGTCATAATATTAAGAAAATAAACTCGCACAAAAATAAAGTCAAAACAATGAAAACAAATTCATAATATTCTGACTTTATTCTCAAAAGAAAAGTAAAACTTTATTTTAGTCATGTTTTGACTTTATTCACATACAGTAATTTAACTTTATGTTTTTGTATTTTCTTACTGTGGCCCTAAAACTCTGTCACACAAAATGATATAAGCAGCCAAAAGAAAACATTTCCAAATCAGTTTCTAAAAGTAAAAATACTCCAAAAAGTCACTGAAATAAATAAACTATCAAACTCACAAACTCATTGTTGCTGACTGTAAACATTCAGTCATTGGGATGTTTTGAGCTAACAGACGTTTTATTTTGTTTTACTTCATCCAACCACACAGAATGGACGGTTAAAGCAGTATTATTGCTCACTTTAAACTTTATTAGAATTGAATTTTTGAATAAGTGATTTATTAGGTCTACCCCGCTCTCTGTCTGTGTCACACACAAATCTGTCCCCCTGAAACATATGTACTATGCATAAAGTTATACATAGTACATTTAAAATGTTTTGATCGCTTCTTTCACACAGAAATCTTCTGAGTACATAACTGCAAACTGAGATTTATTCCCAAGCCTCCTGAAATATCTGCAAAAACAGCAACAACCTCATGCCTCAAGAATCTGCTTCAAAGGATTAAAGACCTCACTGTTCTGCCTGCTGGTCTGACTTTATCTTCTATACAAAATCATTTTTCTGTTCAGAGAATCCTGGTTTGTCCCACAGAAGTGGAGCCAATGCAATTATGTCCCTTCACCGTGATTGATTGAACTAATTTGAATCAGTTGTCTTTGCAAAGAGAAGCCCAGCAGATTCTGCGTGGGGCTCCACTGGAATAATTCGTGGAAATAAGAGACTTTGTGTCTCTGTATTCAGCAGTAAAAAAAAATAAATAAAGAGCTTTAAAATGAGAGCTGCTGTTCATCAGTAATTTTAGATGTCGGTTATTTGGATATGTGAATTTGGGAAAAGTCCAGGCAAATGGACTTTCCTCAAATCCTTTTGTGTTGTTTTGTAAAAACCAAAACAACACAAAGATTTTACACACAATCTTCTAAGTTTGTTCTGGGTCTCATCTCTCTT
Organism: Girardinus metallicus; assembly: GCA_903067095.1. Classification (NCBI taxonomy): domain Eukaryota; kingdom Metazoa; phylum Chordata; class Actinopteri; order Cyprinodontiformes; family Poeciliidae; genus Girardinus; species Girardinus metallicus. The sequence goes on along the minus strand of CAEGAE010028983.1, from coordinate 21,626 downwards.
GATTATCTTTAGATTTGGGCACAATGTTTTGCTTTTTGGGGTTTTTAGCCTAATTCATGTTCTACCTAAATCATTTCTTGATTCTGCGTGTTTGATTTTAATCTAAGGAGTTCAGTTTGTAAAGCTTCAGTCAAGAATCAACAGCAGTGATTTGGGTTATTTTGCCCATTATAAAAGGAAAAAATGGGGGAAAATTTTCAGTCATATTTTCACCACAGTGTTCCTTCATTTATAAATGTCACTGTTTCAAACTAAATATTTTGTTATCAAGATAAATATTTAGGTTGAAAACTAAATATTTATCTCCTAGCAATATATTTAGTTTGAAAATTCAATAATTATGCATCAAGTTAAATATTTAGCTTCAAATTAATTATTTAGTTTGATCCTTAACATTAGCTTGTGAACTAAATACTTTGCTTGCTAATAAGTATTTAGCTTTAACTAATACTGACAGCTAAATAATTATTTTGAAGCAAAATTTTTTTTAGCATCTTAGGTAACTATTTAGTTAGCTATGTAATTATTAAATTTGATAACTATATATTTAGTTTAAAGCTAAATATTTTGATTTTGGAATAAATATTTAGCTAGCTCAAATATTTAGCTTAAATCTAAATAACATGTTGAAAATATGATGGAAAAATGAATCCACAGGCTAATTAACCCAAGTTATTGCTGTAATTATTGACAGTGTAACTTTATAAAAGGTAACTAATCAGAAAGTGGTTTGTTGTTAAATTGGGTCAAACTTATTTTCTCTCAATAAATAATTATTTAAAAATAGATTTACATATATTTGTCTGGAATTATAATTATTGAAAGTAGTGGTTACAGAACTTTGACTCTATTTAGACATCAGATTAAAACCAAGCTTTCCCTGGAAAGCATGTGTTGAAATTAAAAATATGAGCCACTTTTCTGCGAACACTCCAGCATTTCCCTAAACTGCTGGGTGTAAACATCATTTTAATAACGTGGTTAGTGTTTCTTTTATGAATCCTGTGGATGCTAATAAAACGTTCCCTGAATTTGGCTCCAGAGGAGGAGGATCTTCGCTCCATTTAAATACAGTCAGCTGCTTAAAAAAAAAGTCTCAAACCCCATTTCTCTCATCTCCAGCAACGCTTCTTCGCCCGGTAGGTCAAATCCCTCTGCAGTCATGTGATTCAGCATCATCTCAGCTCATTTATTAGCTTTTTAAAGTATAACTGTCCTAAAGGGAAGCTTGCTACCAATTTAAAAATTAGTCATTTGATATTTCAAAGAGCAAAATGAACCCTGCCGTTATAAATACAATTTTTTTTCCTAAATTATGAGGTGATTTTTCTTCTTGTTTTTTTGTTTTAAGGTGGGTTTTGTTGTTTTTAACAACTTTAATTTGTCTTTTCCGTTCCTGTTTGAAACGTTAGATTTCAGGGTGCTTTCTGTCCGCCTGGTTTACGTTTTCCATACAGATTTTTTTATCTGGGATTCTGGCAGGTTCTATTTAACACATTTATACCATTGCAGTTAATTTTTCCAAACTAATTTGGCTGATTTCTTTCTATAATAGGTGTTTCCTCTCACTTTTCCATGCTGTCTTTATTAGAGTTCCTTTTTAATGTGATGTTCTTACAAAAAACACATCCAACCCTCCTGCTGAAATACAAATCTTAATCCTTGTATCTTATTTTTTTGGCAAAATAATGTTTTTGGAAATCCAGATGCAGAATTTCTAATTAGAAACTAATTTCTTTGTTGTGGTGATATTTAGCTAAAACCTATCTGCCTCTATAAGTTCAGTTTTTCTCTGATATTTAACAAAACAATCAGTTAGAAGTTTTAATCTACTCATAAGAAGCATCGATATTATATTAATTTTGGACTTTATGTATTTGAATTGGTATTGTTTTCAGGAGGAAATAATTATGCAGCACACAAAATAATTTTTAAAAACAGCTACTAAGTCGAAAATTGTAGCAACAAAATCACAACAAAAATAATATTGAAACAGAAGCTAACAGAACAACTCTGAATTGTGCTGTTATGTTGAGGCTTTTGTATTTGCTGAACCATCTAGGCCACCGTACGACTCAAAATCCAGAACAATGTGAAAGTTCAAGAAGGTCTTTCAGGACTGACACGCCTTCCTGCCGAACTTCCCATCACTACTCAGGATCTTTCTGAGACACTAGTACTTTAATTCTGGAAATGTTCATCAGGTGACAGAAGGCTGACTTTGTAACCGTCTTTATGCGACTCAGAATGTTCAGGTCAGAGTTCATCACTACATCCAGATTTCAACCTGATCTCCAGTAATAACTGAAGCTGTGTGTTATCTTTGGACCTAAAAAGAGTTAATAACTTCATTTCCTGTTCAGCTGGAGAAAGTTATGGGACATTTATCGGTTCAAAGCTTCTGTTTGGAGTCAACATGTAGGTTTTAAGTGGAAGGAAGCCCAGGCTGAACCTTGGGGGACCCCACACATGACTCTTCTCAACTCCAATAAGTTTCCTACTGACCTAAAGAAATCGCTGTTCTTTACGTCAGACCGAATGCATCTGATAGTTTTCAAAGCGTCTGCAATCAGAACGGTCATGTCACATTTTATCCAACTTTTACATCATTGACATGAGACGTGTCATAATTCTACATCAGAAGACGCTAGACGCAGTAAACCCGGACGCTTCACATCCCAGTCCAACCAGTCCTGCTCCAACCCCACATCCAAAAGGCCGTTTCTGTTAACTTCATCTTGCTATGATTTAGTAACAATCCTGTTGGCTTCCATTGCTGAATAAACTTTAAAAACCCTCCGTAGACGGCGGTCGCCATTATTAACGCCATAAACAGAGCGCTGCTGTTTAACATCTCGATTCTTCTTCTGCGCATACGAGTCGCTTTGGGGTTTTAAACCGTTCACCCAGAAGTCTGACTGGATTAACTAGAACAAAGAACCACGCAGAGAAAATAATGGAACTGGGCATCAAGACCTGCTGTGTGAACTTATATGGAGCTAAATTGGGGCCATAAAGTTTGTTCAAAAGAAAAATAATTTTAATTGAAAAAATATTTTGAAACTGAAAAATGTCTAAAACTGAAAAAAAGAAACCTTGAATTTGAAAAAAAATATTTCTTTTTAGTTTCAATATTGTTTTTAGTTTCAAAGCTTTTTTAAGTTTAAAATCTTTTTTAATTTTGCAATTTTAATTTCAATTTCCAAATAATTTTTTCATCTCTTTCAAATAATTTCTTTCCAGTTTCAGACTTTTTTCCAGTTCTAAAAATATTTTTTTTTTGAGTTTCAATTTTCTTTTCTTTTGAATAAACTTTATGTCCCCAATTTAGCTCCATAAACAGCTTCTGTCTGATCTGTCCAACGCACACAGTTCAGTATGACCCACAGAAACCAATGATAAACTCAAAGCGTTGTCATGGGAACAGTAACCCTCCAACTAGCTGTTGGCAGCTTCGCTTAATGTCATCTGATTGGAGTATTTGTTTCCGCTGGGGAGTTTTCTGGAGACAGAGCGCCGTTTGTGCTCTGCTGCTTCTCCTGCTGTTGGGATGTGATCCCGTCACATGGGACCACAGCAGAGAGAGATCTTCACCAATGAAGCTTTGAGCTACGTGGCGCTAGAAGCACAAGAGAAAATGGTGAGCTTTATTATGTCCTACGTGTGCTTTCAGTAGCTTTCTATAATATTGCTCAGGACAAACTGAGATTTTGGACTTTTGCTGCTTTAAACTCTTTCAAATGGATTCAATGTGGTTTTCCACCAAAATCTACAAAAAGGAACTGTTGCTGATATTTTATTACCTTTAAAAGTGACTTATTATGCTTCATGAACAGGTTAGAATAAGTCTATGTTCATTACCTTGACATTTTTTGCACAAAATCTCTCAATTCAGAATGAGAGGTTTTAGGAGAAAGTGGCTTCTGGATGGAAAGATGACAACAAAACACTTGTCTTTTCCAGCAGCCATTGTACGGTACATGCAGTGGTAAAACCAGCTGACCAAACGAGCTGGAACTCTGCTTGGGTTGCTAGGTAACATGGTGGAGCTCTTTTTGGTTTAACAGGTAACATGGGAGCTCTCTTTGGGTTGCTAGGTAACATGGCGGAACTCTCCTGAGGTTGCTAGGTAACAGGGCAGTGCCTACTGATTTGTGACTTTAAATTCCAGAGGCTTTTGAAATAGCTAATTTTCTAGACACTAAAAAATGTATTTAAGTTTATTGATCCTTATGAGTTTTAAAAAAAGAGGGTTTGGTGCTGAAACTAATCAGTTTCGTAGGAATTTGCAGTTAGATGAACATGTGCACAAGGCACTCACTCAGACAACTAATTATGTCATTTAATGTGGAAAATACCATTAATAAATATTTTATATACAATTTTTATGTTGTTAAAGGTAAACAGAAGCAGTGTATGGTGATCTTAATGGCATTAAAAATACTGGATTTAGATATTTGTTGAAATAAAACAGCCACTGTGGGAAAAAAAAATAAACCAGCAACTGTTTTGTTTTACAAAAAATGTACATCCATGGAATACATGAAACTAACAAATAGCTACACTGAAATTAAATACGAAGTGTAGTTATGGTTACTGTCGCTTTAAGAGTCAAGCTGCTGGCGGAAATGAGTCCGGCACTCAGATTCATCCGCCGGCCCATTTCCCCTCCGGACAACGGTCACCGCGAAGCTTCAGACGAGGAGCTGCTCGTTTTATTTCTTACCATTCTGTTAAAAGTAGTTAATTTGTCTCCATATTTTCAGAAGAAATAAAACTAATTCTGTATAAAAAAATAAATCAAACGGTTAAATTTAGATTTTACAGCGAGAGGGGGTGATTAGGATGGCTCCGATGGAAACCGGTGAGTCAAAACACGTCTTAAATTTCGCAATTTGTCAATGTTAAATAGTTTAAAATGCCACAAACCTGTCGACAAAATCAAACCAAGAGAACATATATATATGTAGATGTTCAAAGAAGATGAAATCCTATTTACTCTGACAACCCGGGTAACCGAAGTAAAATTCATGACACTCCCCGAAAACAACCTAACACATTAAACTTTATTTATTAAACCATAATATAGAGCGTTTGGATGAATTAATAGCTTGTAGATCCACCTTCCTTCAGCAGCAATAACTGACGGTCCTTTTTAAAGAATTTCTTTAGTCACATCGTTTTTTCCCCAGCGTTTCTTCATTAAACTTTGAGTTAATTATCTAACATTTCACTCTGTAATATTTTAGTAAACAGAATAGAAGCTTCAGTCAAAAACTGCAAGATACCGAGGCTGCATCGCAAGCCCAAGTCATCATCCCTCCACTGCCGTGCTTCATAGCTGGTGTGGAGTTTGGTCTAAAGAAATGGTTTCCAAACTTGGTCATCTTTACGGGAAGATATTTAGCATCTGTTTTTGCATTTACACATGAGCAAACAGCTGTTAAACAAAGAAAATGACGATAAGAACTAATATTCCTACTGTTGTTTGGCGCCCCCTCCAGCACGGCGCCGTATGGTGCAAACAGGTCTGTGTTTACTGTGTGGAAAAATCTGTTCTCTGCAGTTGCACCTCTCTATCATCATGGACTCTGAGAACGACGTCCTGTCCAAGGAATTCTTCAAGATGATGACGGATATGATCGTGCTGTGCGTCACCCTGGCGCTGTCTCTGTCCTTCTGGATCATCTCGCTCACCATGAGCGCCGTGTCCGGTGAGCCGCCGCAGGCATCCGCTCAGAACCGTGAAACCACGCGCTCTTCCCAGAATCCATCTGAGGCCGCTGCCGTTTCAAAACGAGGTCATGGATATCCAACAGCCCCCCGCAAAATACTAAAGATAATATCTAAAAGCTGGAGCTGCGTGGATGTTTTTAAAAGTATTAAAATTTGGTATTTAATGCTGCTTTATGTTAGGGCTGCAACTAAAAATGATTTTGCTAATTATTCGGCTGAATAATCGATTAATCAAATAAAAAAATTTGACACATTCTGCAGATTTTTCATTTAAAAATCGTTACTTTCAAAATAAGAACAAACATTGTTTTGGCTAAACTGCAGTAATGCGCCGTTCCTCCGCTTGTAGATGAACTGATACGTTTCTGCATCAACCAGTTCATAGCTGAAACCAGTTGAAGTTGGTTTAATGAAGTTCTGGGTCACAGATATTTACAGACGTTTTCTTTAACTTGAATGTAAATATTTTTTATGAAGTTTAGGCTTAATTTCTGCTCCAGTGTGTTGCCCTTTCAGCGTTTTTAGCCTGTATACTCCAGTTAACGATTAATCGACTAATAAATTAGTGATTATTTCAATATTCGATCAGTTACGATTAATCGTTTCAGCCCTAGTTTATGAAGCTGCAAAATGCCGTTTTTATAAGTGAATTCTCACAGAGTGTCATAAAAATTTGAGAAAGTGGCACTATAGCCACAGCATGATGCTGCCTCCACCGTGGAGGACATTTAAAAAGCTGAATGGAAAAGTTTGAAAACTCACCTGGAAAGTTCTTGAATTTTACAGGGAAAAGTGTTGACCTCTGTCGTTTTCTGCACCTATGGAGGCTCGTTTCTGTTTCCCAAAGGGAACCTGCAGCCGGTGTCGCCATGGCGATGGCTGTTCTCCATCTTGGTTCCCCTCATGCTGACGAGCCGAGCGCTGAAGAGACGCAGCCTGGACCGGTCCGGAGCGCTGGGCGGTGAGTGGGCGGCGCCGCCGGCGCTCAGAGGGGAAGAAAACCAGTTTTACCTCCAGGTTCTGTCATCCGCAGACATTTTTACCCCTCATCGTTTCCTTAACAGCTCAGATTTTTAGATCTGATTTTGGTCTGCACTTTGACTAGGCCACTCGACTTTAATTCGAAATCAGAACAAGTCAAATAAACTTTGTAGTTCCTGAAATCTAATAAATTCCTGTGGTGCGTTTCTTTCAAACGGTAATAAAATGAGTGAATTCTGGTCTAAAAACCTTTTTTTGGCGGTTTTAATGCAGATTTAAGCAGCTGACATCGTTGGGTCACTGGACACATTCTCCATTTGATCCGGTAAAAATTTCCTCCTTCCAAAAACCTGTTACATCGTTTCATCCCATGACAAACTGCAGCAGAAACCTTTTAGGAGACGAGACAAACAACGCTCGCTGTGTTCCAAACGCCTCCAATGAGCCCATTTATTCCTCACTTTGGCTCAGAAGGTTCTGGTAAGACGCTGCTGACATCACAGCCTCACCGAACCCAAAAACGGCTGCAGCTGCACTCGTCTTGCGTCATTCTGCTTCCGTAAAAAAACCCGCAGATGTAGATTAGACAGCAGCAGAACGCTGACTGTAAAAAGGTCAGAGGTCAGCCACCATTTGGACACAGAGGATCGTTGTTCTCTGAGGTTCTGGTGATTCTGAGCGTGAAAATCAGACGTTCAGAGCTACGATCGCTGGGAAAAAGATTTTAGTTTTCTGCTTTGTCATTTTCTTCTGGTGATTTTCTCCTTTCACGTTATTAGAATCGTCGTTTTTATTCCGGGATCCAACATTAAACTACAATAACTGTTAGAGAAAACGGCTGAATCAGTTTGAGTTTATTGTGGGTTTTCTTATCGTTTGATGTTTCGGCTCAGATATAATCCTGAATCTGGTCTGTTTTTCTTGAAAACAAATAAAATATCTTGAATTCTTATCTGTCAACATGTCTTCTGATTAGACTATTATTGGGTGATGGAAGCTATGATTGAAGGAGCCGAGTTGTGGCTTTCAGACTCCGTTCCAACTGTCAGGCACGGTGCTGGCAGCATGGTGGAGAAGCTCTGCTTTGGTTCTGTTTGCTTTTTTTGTGGATGTTTTTTTCATATTTCTTTTGCATGTTTGGAGAATTGTTTCCTCCGATTCTGCATTTTTGCTTTTTCAGACAGTTGTTGTGATGTGTAACCATGGCAACAAGTTCTTTTTTTTAAATTCTACATCTAGGAGCAGCTGATTAGCATCTCAAAAGCTCAAATAACAGCAGAAGAGTTGAAAAGGAAGTTAGTCATGGATGCAGAGAGAGGAAGATGAAGTTCACTCGTCATGACGATCTGATTCCCTACTCCAGCATCCCTCTAACCAGACAGCAAAAGCAAAGGAGGTGGATTAGCAGCGCTGCTCATCCAGGACATGTTACTGTGGAATATTGCCTCTCCTGGCTGGACATTGAGCAGTTAAGAGTGTCAGGATGGACATGACACTGTCTTGAGTCAGAGGCACCTTCTGTTACGCTGCAACACTGACTGCTACTGGAGATCCCATTGCAAATGGTTCAAACTTGGCCACCGAGATCACAAACACTGAGAACGTACAACGGTTTGATTTTCAGTTAGAAAACGTCGCGGCAGTCCTCTTTCTTCACAGCATGACGCTGCCACCACCATGCTGGGCCGCGTTCTCCCCTGACCTCAGCTCCTGGCCAGGAAACGAGTCGAGTTACAGAGAACCGCTGCACTGAAGACAAATAAAAATAAATATACATAAGTAACTCAACCTGATATACAGACTACTTCACGCTCCACCTTTGACCTTTGCAGCTCTCCTGGTGGGCTTCGTGCTGACGATGGCCAACCTGAGCTTCTTCTCCGCCCTGCTGGCGTTCTTCTTCACCTCCAGCCGGCTGACCCGCTGGGGCGCCGAGAAGAAGAAGAAGATAGACGCCGAGTACAAAGAAGGTGAGACGAATTAAACACTCAGTTCTCCTGTGGTTAATTGTCTTTGTAACCGACAGCCATCTTGGTAGGCAGTTGCTATGACAACAATAAACAAGCCACACGCTTAGAACTAGACTTATAAATATCATAAGTACATTACAGCTATCCGAGTTCTCTGCACTCCTCTAAGGTAAATATCAGTGATATTTACTGTAGTACTGATTGAAGAACGAGCAAAATTAGCTTAGCTGATGTAGCTTTTACCTGCTAGCTAAGATAAACATGTAGCCTACATGTTTGTTACTCACTCTGCCAAGTCAGCAGAACCTGGTTATTCACACCAAGAGTTTGTACGTATTCATCCGATTAAACGTTGATCGTGTTCACTGAATAGTGAACGATGTCGTAGTTGGAGATCGGAGCAGCTCATCTGCTTCGTCCGACATGTTTTCCTTCTCCGTCTCATACGGGTCGAGCCCAACAGCAGCCATTTTCTTCATGTTTGTCTTTCTTATTGGTTCAGAGTGGCTACATATTTTTCTTTTTGTTGGTTTGAAGCCGTGGGTTCGCGCCGCTTGCCTACCAAGATGGCGCGGGTCACTTCTGACTCAGACTTATTATTTATTGTTAAATAAAAAGTTGTGAAGCTGAAGGTTCTGTTGCCAGGCGGCCAGAGGAACTGGGTCCAGGTGTTCTGTAACGGCGGCGTTCCCACCGAGCTGGCGCTGCTCTACATGATCGAGGTAAAAACACGAACCATCCGCTCGCCGTCAGGCCCCGCCCCCTCGCTCACCGCCGCCGCTCTGCTGCAGGTCGGCCCCGGAGAGATTCCCATCGACTTCGGGAAGCAGTACTCGGCCTCCTGGATGTGCCTGTCGCTGCTGGGCGCGCTCGCCTGCAGCGCCGGCGACACCTGGGCGTCGGAGGTGGGGCCGGTCCTCAGCCAATCACAGCCCAGGCTCATCACCACCTGGAAGGAAGTCCCAGCAGGTGAGACGACGCTTCAGGTCCAGGGCCTAGTCAAAGTCCAGAGCTACATCCTGGAGACGAATGAACAAGTTTAGGTTTTCACTCAGCTGAATGCAAATGCAGGCCACACTTTTCAGATTTCATGTGTTAGAAGAACAAAGGCCTAAATGATTAATCAGATTAATCGATGGCTTTGTTCTGCTCTGATCAGCAGTCCGGTAATCTACTCTGGATTAGATTATAATTTAAACGATTAATCAAAATAATTGTCAACCAATTTGCTAATCAGGACTCTTGGAGAACAACGCACTGAGAACCAAAACTAAAACTGTACAAAAATGATAAACAATCATTTCATTTCTGAAAATGAAATGATTAAGAAAATATTTTTATATCTAAAAATAAAATTATTTGCTGAATTTTCTATAATCTCTTTTGAAACTTATTGCTCAGTGTTCTGTCAGCACTGAATACTCCAATTAACAATTTATTAAAATAGTTGAATTTTTCAATAATCGATTAATTGTGACGACTCATGATTAATCGTTTCAGTTCTGCAGGTTTAAAAAGCGTTTTAAAGCTTCCTCAATGTTTCTTTTTACCGTTTCCTGCAGGAACTAACGGAGGCGTGACTCCAGTGGGTCTGGCGGCCAGCTTCCTGGGCGGGGCCACAGTGGGCGTGGCCTACTTTGCGACGCAGCTCCTGGCGGTGGGCGACCTGCAGCTGGCCGACCCGCAGTGGCCCGTGGTTCTGTACGGCGGCGTGGCGGGGCTGCTGGGCTCCATGCTGGACTCCCTGCTGGGCGCTCACATGCAGTACTCGGGTCAGTTAACGCTCGCCATCCGGTCGCCGGGTTAAAGCCGCGTTCACCGACCCGCTGCCCTCTGCGCCCGCAGGCTTCGACTCCAGCATCGGGAAGGTGGTGAGCTACGAGTCGGCCACCACCAGGCGGATCTGCGGGAAGCCCGTCATGGACAACAACGCCGTGAACCTGTTCTCCTCGGTGCTGGTGGCGCTCTTCCTGCCGGGCCTGGCCTGGGGCCTGTGGCCCCGGTAGGCCCAGGATACGGACTGCGTGTTTCTGATCATGAGGATTAGCATCATCCTTTGGTGAATTCATTCCTACGACCTGCAGAGAAACGATTTAATCATTTACGTCACAAAACGAGTTAAAATCACTGAGTTTAATAAACTACTGATCATTCTTTGTAAATCTGCTCTGACTCTCTCTGTTTAAATCTTTCACAGCTTTCCATATCTCGCAGCCAACAGTTCAGGAATTAACGCTCAAAACTCCGACTTTTATCTGGTCAGTGAATACACCACCAAGAAATTTGCCCATTTAAAGCTTTTGCATAGTTCTGCCATCATGATGAGCGATACGAGATGTTATACTAAATGTGTAGTGGCGCATAGTAATCACCAGGTGGCGCCTTTAATGTCCAAAACGGCTTTCCGTACACTCGCTGCTCCTACGATGATGCATTCAGGGGATTTATGTAAAAGACAGCGCTGTGGAGGCAACAGATGGATTAAATATCAGAAATGAAACGCCTGCTCTGTTGCCAACCTGAACCTCATGGAGGAATTCACGTTTTTAATTTCAGAGGCAAAAAAGATTCAGGTGTATTTTATTAAGATGAAACATATAATGGATCAAATGAGTTTTTATTAAACATTATCTTAATTTAGTTAATTTCTGATTTGTTCCACATTTTAATTCCATTCCTTTAAAGGTTACTTTTTTATTTTTTCAACATTAAATTTTTTTTTACATTTTTTTATTTATTTATATTTATTAAACAATTAAATATTTTTTTACATTATTTCTTTACATTAAAAAAATCTACTTTTATTTTTAGCATTAAATATTTTCTTAACTGTAAATTCAAGGTTTCCATGAAGGTTTATTGCAGATATTTTTGTTTTAAAAATGGAGCGTAAAGTAAACCCCAGGATATTTGGATCAAACATTTAAACATCGGTCCGAGTGATTAAGTCATTTTTAAATTAACTTTTTTCTGCCACATTTTGGCAAATAAACTCGACAAATTCCAGACTGCAGAGGAACCTGAGACTTTTTCCTTTTTTATTTGATCATCTGATATTAATGTTAAATTGTTTCCGGTATCAGACGCCGGTTTCTGTTAGAGGAGCGACGGTCAGACGTACCTGCAGAGTTTCTTCATCAGGTGAGCCACAGCTCCAGGAATCCGCTGCTAAATACCAAAACCCAGCAGAGCAGGATGAAGGTCCAAAACCAGCTGCTTCCTGTCAGACCAACAGATTCACGCAGAGCGCCGCCGTTCCAGAGGTATCACTGTTTTTATTTCAGAACGTCTGAGAAAAGGCACTAAACCAAACCGGGAGAGAGACGGAGTCGCTTAAAATGAAACCAAACGTCACAGAACACCGCTGCGGGTAAACAGCAGGAGAAAACAACGGAGAGTTTCCCCCAACCAGAAACGTTTCAACCAAAACAGCAAAAATAAACAAGAGCTCCGTCTCCAAACAATAACTGACTGATTCCTGTGTTCAGGCCTCCGTCCGCACAAAACCACAAGAATCACTTTCTAACAACAAAACAGTGATTATCAGGAAGAGTTAAGTTAGTGATTAACATGTAGATCATTTGTCAGTTTGAGGGGAAACAAAAACACGTGTCCAAATTTTAAGGCAAATTTCTGACAAAAAAAAAAACAACTAAATTTTGCAAAGATTTTCAGTAAAATTTGCCTGAATGTAAATTAAACATTTTATAACAATAAAACAAAACATTTGTGACAAAAAGGAAATCAGTTCATATTTACTGAGGATATTTTAATGGAAATAAAAAATTATTTCTGGAATGAAGTTGATCTGAAATGAAAATAAATAAATTCTGGGTATAAAAAATAGGGATTTTTTTTTTTAGATTTAGTTCATTTTAAAAGAAAAAGCTTCAGTTTGCAGGAAACAGGGAATTAACACCTGATTATAATTAGCAACACGCGAAATAAAACAAAAATACTCCTGAAATAAATTTTAATGAAAAGAAAAATTCCCATTCCAGTTTTCTCATATTTTAGCTTTTCTCTCCCCAAACACAAATTCTTTAAATTTAAATTAAAGATAAATGTCTTGGACGATTACTAAGTTCCAAACATAAAGAAATTAGTTTTGTTTGGCGAAACATGTCGTTTAGAAACACTTCCAAGTTTTCTAATTGGTTTTTTTTTTAGGATAATTTAGTGAGATTAAATTTTTTTGCATTTGGAAATACTTTTGGATGCATTTCTGTTCCACAAAAACGTGAAACTTTGATTTTATAAACTGCAACGTTACTGAAATATTATGACGTTTATAGATTGTTGTGTTTTTTTCCTCGAGGCTCGTAGCTTATTACACAATAGTTCAAGTATTTTCTGATTTATTATAATTTAATTTAAATGCAGGGAGAAGCTTTTTTTTAGTGTTACATAATGGAGGTCAGAAAACGAAGCGAACAGAACCTAAAGAACGATCCGGAACGTTAGCGGCCTTTCAGTCCGCCGCGCTGCAGCTTCCAGGAACAAAAACAGTCCTTCCTTCACCCTGCAGGGGGCGGGACCTGTTGGTCAGGCTCTGCTGCGATTGGACGGCATCACAGCTGGTCCTTGTAGTATCCGAGCTTTGCGTAGGACATTTCCCTGCGGAGCTGCATCACCTCCCAGAACATCTGCTCTGCTGCAACAACAAGATTTATTATTAGGACACAGTTTGATAAAGGAAACTTGTTTAGAACTACAAATATTTCGAATTAAAATCTACAGTAGAAAATGTGTTTAAACTTTCATTTTAGTTGCTTTTAGGTTTTTAGATGTTATTTGTTGAAAATGCTACAAAAAATTGCCTAAAAGTTACAAATTTCAAGCTGTGAGTTCTTGAAATTTAAGTCAAAATTTCTTGTTTAGTCACACAGTCTCGGCCTAAAACGTTTATTTTTATTCTGAAAAGCAGAATTTCCAACGTAATGAGAAAAAAGACCTGAAAAAATATTCCTGGTTGTTTTGTTAGTGTAATTATTCCAACAAAAGCTTTTTGACAAACAGCTAAAATCTGCTTCTATTATTATATCTTTATTTAAATAAATTAGTTGGTTCTTTACAACATCTGCTAAAGTTGTGACGAGGTTTTCGCTGATCTAGAAACAAACGTGAAGGAAATATTTTTCATTTTTAAAGATAATTCTGCTCTGAAAAGTTCAACTGATTTTACTCCATTTACAATCAAACTTTCTAATGAACTCGGTGGATTTTATGTCCGACCAACAGAAAATTCTACATTTAAATACGGTTTTACAAATGCATTTCAACCATTTGATCTCCAGTAGCAGTCAGCGTTGCAACGCCTCTGACTGAGCCTCTGACTGAAGACTCTTTATAATAGGCTCATGCCCATCCTGACATCCGTTCAGCGGAGAGCCGGATGACGACATCAGCTGCTAGCTGCTCTGCTAATCCACCTCCTTTGCTTTTGTTGCTCCTCTTTTTAATCTGGGGTCAGAGGTCAGGTGTTATTTGAGCTTTTCAGATTCTAATCAGCTGCTTCCAGAAAACAACCCAGAGTCGGCACAGCACATAAAATCCACCATCTGTTAATCTGGACGGGATTATTTAATCTTCTTACCGTCCTGCTGCTTGACCAAACCCTGGTGGATGTAGCGAATGTAGGTGAAGAAATTACACACCGCTGTGATCTGAGGAGGGACAGACGGAGTTACTGCCTGGACCAGCAGACAGAAAAATCATTTAGTCCTCAGAAAACAAAATACTAGGATTAAATCCATCAGCGTGGGGAAACTGCGCCCCCTTTTGGAGGATTCATTATTCTGGGAACGTTTTCCTGATTCTGTCAGAGGCTTTTATTGTGAAACTTTAAAAACATGCAGTCATAATCTCAGTGATTTAGTTTATAATGAAAAAAGTAATTCTGACAATAAATTGTTATTTTTTAATAAAATGACTGAAATAAAACAACTTTTACATGTTTCTGATTTATTGAGGTGGATCTGCACAGATGGACATGAAACAAAAGTTTGACTGTTGATTTCACTCAAAATAATATGTTTCAATTTTGTTTTGAGGTTTTAGTAATTATCTCAGGATACGGGAGATAAAATAAATGATTCTCATGGAGACAGAAGTAAAACGTAAACGCTGAAAATGTAGAAATAGAAAATTAATTTATAATTTTTCCATTAATCAGATCACTGTCATGTTGCGACTTTATTCTGGTAATTTTATGACTTTATTCTTGTAATTATTCTTCTTCTTAGCGTCGCTCTAATTCTCCAATGTAGAGAATCTAGTTTGTGTGGGGAAAAAAATTAATTATTATTTAAAATGATAAAATCCACCTTATGATCAAAATGTGAAAAACTAAGATAAAACTAGTATATAATGTTGGAAGCATCAGCAAAATTAATGATTGTAAGAACTGAGAAGACGAATTTGGTCAAATGTGGTGATTTTGTTGCAGTGACGGTTTAGTCCTGCAGGGGGCAGCGTCTGCACTTACTCTGTATCTGCAGAAAGGAGAAACGTAGTAATAGTTGGACGAGTCTCCAAACTTGATTCTGTGCTTGCAGGTTTTGGTCTGACCGCTCAGGGCGCACTTTCTATCGGAGACAAAAACATTTCGCTTCAGAAACAGAAGAAGAATCAATCTGCAGATTAACAGGCGAGGAGAGAGGAAGGAGAGGAAGAGGAGAGGTCGGTTCTGATCGCTGGAGGAGAGTTAGAGGAGCGTTTGGAGGAGCCAGGCGGGGCGATCACGGCAGCAGAGTGCTGAGTCAGACTTACGTGACGAGCGCCGCCCTTCGCCCGCTAGAGGAGGAATTAAGGGAAGATGAAGATGGAGTGAAAGTTTGATGGAGGAGGAAGAGGAAATGTGTGTTTTCTCACTTTGGGCCGCCGCATTCCACCGCCGACGCTTTGACCACAGGAAGCGGCTGGAAACCCACCGGCTCCACGCTAAGCGTGTTCTGCTCCACGGCGTCCAAGATGGCCGAACCCAGCTGGAAGAGAGAAAACAAACTGAAAACCAGGGCCGGAAATTCAATTATTATTATTAAAGCTAACTCCTCACAGTTAGCTCGGTGTGTTAGCAGCGTGTAGCTAGGTGTTTTAGCAGTGTGTCAGCTCGGTATGCTAACTGTGCGTCAGCTCGGTATGCTAACTGTGCGTCAGCTCGGTATGCTAACTGTGCGTCAGCTCGGTATGCTAACTGTGCGTCAGCTCGGTATGCTAACTGTGCGTTAGCTCAGGCTCTGCACCTCGCTCTTGTTGAAGGCGAGGCAGGGGTGGATGTCTTCCCGGTAAACTCTCTCCAGGAAGCTGCAGCTCCGGTCCAGCGTCGGCGCCTCCTTCCACGATTTAAACTCAGCGAACAGCTGACTGTCCACCTGCAGAAAACCAGCGCAGCGTTAGCGAGCATAGCGTTAGCGACACTTCAACACGGCAAAACGTTTGGACGGGGTCCGCACCTCCCTGCACTCCCTGATGATGGGCTGCGTGGCGGCCGGGTCGGGCTGCGAGCCCAACATGGCGGACGATGTGCTCTTGTTGCGACTGTGGCCCTTCCTGAAGGGAGCCTTGCCTGCAGGCGGGAGCTCGGCGACGGGGGAGGTGGGGGAGGACAGGACCAGCGTCTTCAGGGCCTGGACCTCCGCCTGCAGGACGTCGATCTGACGGAGACATTCCTCTTTAGCCATCGCTAATTATCACATCTACATCTGATTCTGACGGGAAATACTCAGAATACAGGATTTCATTCTCAGCACGAGACAGAAAGACAGAAAACTAAATAAAAAGTAAAAATGTTCTCAAAGTTTTCTGGCTTTTAGCGAATAGAAATTATTTTGGTGATTCTAACTGAAACAAGAAAACTTTAGTCTGATTTAACTTCAGACTATGAGGGGGGAAAAAAGTCTAAAATTATCTGTTTTCAGCTCCAAATTTAGGCTTTAATCAAACGTTGGATTGCACTTTATTACAAAACTGTTCAGTGTAAATATCAAACACTTTCCACACCAAAATCCAAGCACTTTCAAGGATTTCAAGCAGCGCATGAATAAGACCCACCTTGCCCAGAGCTTCCTTCAGCTGTTTCTCTGCGTTCGCCTGCTTCATGTTTGCCTCTCTCACCATCTTATGAGCCTCCTGGAAAACACAAACAAACGTTTCTGCAACCGTTTCATCGTTTAGCTCACCGCTAAAGTTCAAAACAAAAACAGATGTCATGAAAACGACGAAGAAAGCGACAAGAAATTAAGAAAACCACACAGAGTCCCAGCTGCTGCTGGGAGGAAAAGTGAGAGGAAAATTGCAGAAGTTTGTCTCCTTTTGTCCTGTTTCTGATTGACGGCTGGGTGAGGAGAACAGGAAGCAGGAAGTAGACGAAGAGGAGGATGAGGAGCAGGAGCGATGAAGGAGAGGTGGACCGACCTGGAAGAGACTGGCGGTGAGCTCCTCCAGCTCCTGGCCGAGCTGGTCTCTGACTTTAGACAACCTCTCACACTCCTCATCCTTCAACAGCAGCTCCTTACACACACACACACACACACACACACACACACACACACACGCGCGCACGCACACACGCGCACGCACACATGTATATAAACCAGACAAACAGAAAAACAAATAAAAAATGAATGCATGGAGGCAAAAATAACAGGAAATGGAGGTGAAACAACAACAACAAAAAAAAAATTATTCCAACAACAAATATGGAATAAAACAAAATAAAATATGGAGATAATTTCAGCTCCAACTGATGTGATAAATTTTCTTAGTCAAACATCTCCAGCTCAGTCGAACTGGATGGAGAACAAATGTGAACCACCGATTCTCACATGGATTCAGATCTGGTCTTTGACTAGGCCACTCAAAGACATGAATCAGCTTTGATCTAAACCATTACTTTGGATCTCTGCCTGCATGTTCAGGTGAAGCTCGACCCCAGTTGAGTGTGTGTGTGTGTGTGTGTCGTACCCTCTGAGCCTTGGCCAGCTCCTCCTTCAGCCTCTCATATCCCTTCTCTCTGACCTCCATCACCGACGGGCTGCGTAGCTGCGACAGGCTGTCGCTCAGCGCACCACACTCGTCGCCGTCGTCCCCGGACAGGAAGCCGCCCTCGGCAGGCTCCGCCTCCAGGCCCGGCACGCTGCGCGGCGTGAAAACGGCAACAGGAAATGATCTCACATCAGGACTGAGCAGCAGAGAAAAGCTTCGCTCGGTTTCAGCTGCGCTACCTTCCATTGTGGCTGTGCCGCGGCGTGGAGTAAACCGGCTGCGTGGGGAGCTGATCGGCTCGCAGTGACGTGGGGAGGCCAGCAGGGGGCGGCCCCAGAGAGTGGGCGCGGTACAGGGAGGCGGGCGGGGCGCTGTGGCGGGTGGGGGGGCGCTGCTCTGCTTGGTTCTGCAGAAGATTGGAGGAGAGAAACCAGATGATGAACTCACCCGTGAGAAAAAAAACACATCAAATAAAAAGTTCTTAAATCTTCAGTTTGTAACTTTTATAAAAAAATGTTTTTACACATTTGTTAAAACATTCAGGATGTTGCTACAGTTTAGCTATGAGAGAAATGATCGATCTTTTCCTGAGCTACTATTGCTGTCTGAAGAAATGCACCAAAAACAACCAATCAGAGCCAGGAGGCGGGGATTAGTGCTGTCAATCATCCTCAAGTACTCACTGTTAAATATGTTAGTAATATAGAAACAAGTTACTGCTACAGTTAAACGATTTATCCAACATCATGCTAACTAGCATTAGCATTCATATGAGGCATAGATGGTTGACAGCGCTAAGCCCCGCCTCCTGGCTCTGATTGGTTGTTTCTGGGAGAAGGAATAGGAGCTACAGTTTTCTATCTCATACTATGCTGATACTTTCAACAAATATGTAGAAAAATACTTTCTATTAAGTGACATACTGCAGCTTTAATGTTAAATAATAACAGTAATAAAACAAATAAATTAAAATTGTACATTTCTATATCTGCTTCAGAATAAACTAAGCACTTATGCTTAAGATCTTTAAGGATTTCATCAAATTATTAGTTTATTACCGAGAAGGTAAGCTAAGTTTTGTATTTTTATTTAATGAATTTTGCACCACATTGGTTGAAAACCCGAGTTGGTTCCGGCGCCCCCTACCTGTCGGTCAGGTGTGGTGGGTGAGGCCAGGTTGACCTCGTGGAAGCCCTCCAGCGCCTCGGCGTTGCTCTGAGCGCCGCTGCAGGCCATGGCGGCTGCTGTCAGACATCATCCAGTCTGCAGACACAAACACACTTCCTGCATCACATTCCAACTTCCTGCCTCACATTCCAACTTCCTGCCTCACATCCCAACTTCCTGCCTCACATCCCAACTTCCTGCCTCACATTCCAACTTCCTGCCTCACATTCCAACTTCCTGCTTCACATCCCAACTTCCTGCCTCACATTCCAACTTCCTGCCTCACATTCCAACTTCCTGCCTCACATTCCAACTTCCTGCCTCACATCCCAACTTCCTGCCTCACATTCCAACTTCCTGCCTCACATTCCAACTTCCTGCCTCACATCCCAACTTCCTGCCTCACATTCCAACTTCCTGCCTCACATTCCAACTTCCTGCGTCACATTCCAACTTCCTGTTCAGCTGCAGACAAAATGCCGCGTCTGCAGTTTGTCCTTTATGATGTTGAAGTTCATGACTGGACATGAGGAAAGATGGAAAACCCAGCAGAGGAACCGCTGACCCAGAATCTGGCTGCTTGGCAGCAAAACCAGAAGAAGAAATAAAAAAAAAACTGAAACCAATCTGTGGAAAGTTGACAGATAAAAATGAAGTTTGATCCGTTGGGTTTGGAAAAGTTGGGAAGGAATTCATGATCAATTTTGTTTTCTAGACTCAGAATTTCAGATTTCTAATTTTACTTTCAGACAATTTTCACAATAAAAATATTTATAGAGAAAAAGTGGTTTTACTGATGGGGTGCATAAGACTGACATAGCCCTGTTATGAACATGCAGGAGTCTTTATGAATCTCTATGACTTATCAAGTGACATTCAGTAAATAATTACTTTTAAAAGTTAACACATTAAAAGTCCCAACATTGCATTATTTTGTAAATAATGACACTTTAATGCAACTTTTAGAGCAAAGTGTCATTACTTACCGAATGTCACTTGATGACACCAGTAACAGACATTCATAGACTCCTGCATGTTCATAACAGGTGTCATGAACATGAACACCCATCAAATAAAGTGTTACAGATGAATTTACTGCAGACGTTTTTAAACTGGTTTGACTTTAGACAAGACGGCAAGAATAAACCACTGAAGGACGGACAGTCAGGTGGACAGAAGGACTAACGGACAGTGAAGGTACCATGTTCAGCTCTGGATGGAGAGTCCAGCAGGTTCTGGTTCCAGGTCAGCACCAACAGTCCTTCACCTGAGACACACAGATAAACCAGTTACTGTCCCAGTTACAGCATGCTGGGAATAAAGATCCTTATTAAATCTCTCCCAGATCGGCTGTGCTGCCCTGGGTTTCGCCTTGCAGGAGCATCCTGAGAGTAATGGAGTTTCTGAAGCAGCCTGACCAACCAATATTCTGATCCACTTCCAGTTTCCTGACCCAACACACATCGAACAGGCGCAGAAACATTTACTGAGATATCAGAGGCTGCATGTGTGCAGAAACCATCGACTTTAACTGTTCTCTCCCCTGCCCTTTTTCAGGTGTTTCCTTTCTTTTTAACCCATTTTGTTTCCCCCCCCCATTTTATTTTGGCCTGTTTTTCTACTTTTACTTTTGTTTTTTTCCTTCTGTTTTCTCTATTTTGTTCTTTTCTTTCCTCCCTTTTCCTTCTCTTGCTTTAATGCAGATAAAATTAGTTTTCCTCTTCGTCTCAGAGCTTTTCTAACAAACAGAAGAACGTTGGACAGTAAATCCGGTTGCATCCAGAGAAACTAGATGAACATAAATGTTGCACTCGGCCTCCACCAGATCTTTAATAAAATGGGATAAACTCAGTGAAATGAATCTAAACAATAAGGATTTGTTTCATGTCTGAACTGCTGGTTCTGAGTTTTACTTCATGACTAAATGAATGAGTTTGATTATTCAGAGTCCAACAGCAGATCCTTTGTAGTTCAGGGATTCGTGAGGAAGTAAAACTGTTTCTGGGAATTTAATGGAAAAATAAAACATCCCAGTTCAGGAATGTTTATGGTGTTTGTAATTAAACCGGTTTCTCTCTGCGGTTCAAACTCCAGCAGGAACTCAGACAGGAAGTGGAAACCGGATCGACGGCGTCTCTATTTTCTGCTCCACACCGGTCTCACCTGCCGGACAGGTGGGAGCGTCCAGCCGTGAGCCGGAGCCGCGGCTAACGCCACGCCTGTTAACCTTCAGCTGGGAGCGTCCCGGATTTCCACCAGCTGCTCAGCTGGGACCAGGAAGTGTGGGAGCGATCTGATTGGCCAGCAGGTTCCTGAGTCAGAGCAACGAAACGCTCCGACAGCAGCTGTACAAACATTAAATATGAAAAAAATGTTTAAAAAATTGTTTTCAATAAAAATCTAAATCTGAACTTCAATGTTTATTGAATTCTTCACATATTCTGAATTATTCTGATCCTAAATGTATTTATTTTACAATACTCCACATAATCGCACCGCAAAATTGAAAATACATTTTAAAACATTGTTTTAGACTTTAACAAAAAAAAGCTAAAATCAAACATAGGTAAATCTAACATAGCAGCAGTTTTACTATCGCATATCAACATCAGTCCAGTTTTTCACATTTGAGCTTCTCTAAGTTACTTTTCTGTAGTTTAGAAAATGAACCTGTAACAATAACAGCTCATTTTGTTAACTTGAAGAAAAGTTATACAAGAATCTGAAATTAATTCACTGTAATAATAAAGAGGCAGGATCACAAACAGCCCATCTATTAGTGATCAG
>CAEGAE010028980.1:0-185566 GCA_903067095.1 Girardinus metallicus | reverse complement strand
TATATATATGTATATATGTATATGTATAAACATATCTCAAGTCAGATTAATTTGGCACGTCATCATCATGACAACAAAAGTTTACAGCATAATATGTAAACTCCCTGTCATAATAACAATGAGAAAAAAGAAGACATCTTTATTTGTATACTAATTTGTAGAGGAACAGTGCTTTCTTATAGCTTTACAGGGGAAAAAAAGGATAAATAAAAACAAAAACTCTCAAACTTAAACTGAGGCAACACTAAACAGATGTGTTTTATAGAAAAATAAGTAAACAAAGAAATAATAATGAAAAAATGTAATCCCACAGCATAAAAGTAATTTAATTAAAGGGGACAAAAACAAAAAAAGTTTTTTAAGCCAGTTTTAACAGTATTGAAAGACACATCAGCTCTTAAAGTTTCTGAGACGGTTCTGCAGAGCTTTGAGCCGTTATAATTGAAAGCAGCCTTTTCCCTCTTCATTAGAGTCGTATGATTTCCAGATTATCAGTGGCCGTCCTTAATAATCTGGACAGAGCATCCCTGGTAATCAACTCAATCAGACACAGGCACTAACGTCCTGGAGACATTGGACAAGAAATAAAATCATTTAAGATTCAGATTCATGTACACTATACATGCAAAGAGAGATGGCACAATAGCATATAATACTTTTCACAATAATTATTACAAAAACATGCTCTGAAACTTTCACATGTGACAATATGGTATCAGTGTCAAAAGTGTTTAAGGTTTCAGAACTCTTTATTTTTAAGTCAGAAACTCCATAAACATTATTGCAAGTCTTTTTTTGCATCTATTAATAAAGTTAATAAGAAAAGATTAAAAATGTTTATTTTATCAATGCAACTAACCAAAGACTAAAGTGACCCAGAAAACATCTGCAGATAGAGACAAATATAATTGTGTATCATCTTGTCACTTTTCTTTAAAGCTTCTGCATGAGGGAACATATTGATTAAAAGTATTGAACTTTGTGGGACTCCACAGATAAATGAGAAATATTCTGAGAAATTTGGCCAAAGCGCAACAAAATGCTACCATTCAGTTAACAGTAAGATAAAAACAAAATGTAATGCTGCGTCAGGACAGTGTTACCTGTTCAATGTGATCCCACTGTTGACTTTAAGAAGAACTTTTCCTGGGCTCTGCTGAAATCCAGATATAAATAACACAGTTAACAGAAGCAATTGTTTTCTGAAAAACAAGTCTCACACCTGATTATTAACTTGTAAATATCCAGATATTAAATGCATTGCTGATAAATGCGAATAAATCCTGTTATAATTCATTTTGAACACTTTTGGAAGCTGTCATATAAACAGATGCAAATGCTGAGCTCCTGTTTGCAACCTTCCTTTCACATCTCTCTGTTTGAACCGTGTTAAAAGGTGGAACTGTAGCTTAAAACAAGTTGTTGTTTTATTCTGTTTTATGGATGAGTTTTGCTGAGTTGCATTTATTAAACCTCCAGTGAATAAACTAGTTTGTTGTGCATCAGTGGCTCTGAGGTAGCAATTATTGTCAGTCAATTTAGCTTCTAAAACTTGTTGAAACACAACAGCAGATTGAGGTATTTAGTGAATGCAATTAGAAATGCCAATCAATCACACAAATCCATCTTTCTGTGGAAAGTTCAGTTAGAGGAAACATTAACATGAGTTCACGAAGGTTTTACTGTTTGATTAGATTCAATCTTTTTATCTGTGGAGTTGTTTACATGAAGGTAAGCGCATCTTTGAAATCTGTGCAGGTACTCTAGATGTCGACTTACCGAGGGGGGATTTGACAATTTGTTTTTGCTCAGTATTAACGCAGCTCTTTACATTCGGGAAGCAGAAGGACATTGCATATTCCAAATGTTAGCTCTGCATAAAACCTCCTGAGAGGAATGTGAATACAGTAGCATGTAATCTAAACTTTCTCCACCACTGATTTGGTTTCTCCTCAGAAAGTAGAGCCTGTTGGGCAGAGGCGACCACGAGGGCGACCGAGAAAATGGGTATGGAGTTCTCACTGGCCCATATGGATGGACTGAAAATGTGCAGGTTTTTGCAAAAGTACTCAGACCCTTTGAACTTTTTCACACTTTTAAAGATCCAACCACACACTTTTAGCACTAGTGGCCTTTATTGAACTGTAAACTGGCAGGAAACAGGGTGGAGAGAGAGGGGGAAGACACGCAGTAAATGTCCCGGATCGTGAATCGAACGCAGGACGACCGCGTCACGGACGGTGGCCTCTGCATATGGTGCACGATCTCTGCCAACTGGACCGCCCAGTGCCCCCACTTTTTCAGTATTTTACTGGGATTTTATGCAGTGGACCAACACAAAGTGATTTGGAATTGTGAAATGGAAAGAAATTATACATGGTCTTCTAAGTTTTTTAATAATAAATATACAAAAAGTGTGGAATCCATTTGTTTTCATCCTCTGAGTCAATACTTTGTCGAGCCACCTTCTGCTGCAGCTCCAGCTATTAGAGGTTAAAGGCAATGTCTTTAGCAGCTTTAGACAATTAACATTTAGACCATTCATCCTTTCAAAACAGCCCAGTGTGGTTAAAGAGAATCTGTCAACTGGGTTTAATTGTAAAATTTCATTGGGATATTTTAACACTTGAATATGTATTGATCTAGTTATCCTGACATATGGGGGCTCATAGGATCTAACAGATTTTATTTTAGGATATATTTGGCCCAATCCAACTTTTCTCTGTCCTTGTTAGTTAGAATTATCCCCACATCACAATTATGCCACTACCATATTTTGCCATGGGGGTGAGCTTTGCTAGTTTTATGCGACACAGTGTTTTCTACAGTGACTTTCTTCTTGCCGCTCTTCCATAAAAGCTAGATTTGTGTTGATTTCCCAAATGAATAGTGGATCTTTGCAGTATTCCCTCCTTTTGTTTTAATAACTGTGTGACTTTTAAATACCTGTAGTTGCACTGGATTGTGTCTAGATGTATCACAGTAAACGTGAATGTTCACTGCACTGCTTCAAAAAAATCTTCAGATAAAATCCAAATAAATAAAATCAAAGTTTGTGGTTGAAAGCCCAGGGAGTGTGAATGCTTTTGCAATGCATTTTGTTTCCAAAGCCTTTGTGTGTGTGTGCGTGTGTGAGTGAGTGTGCTGGATCTGTTCAGTATGAAACTCTCATTTTCCATCGGTCTTTAATGGCTTCTACTGTCTTGTGTTTTATGTTTTGTTTTACAGCCCCGGAAAGTTGTTCCAGAAGTGACTGAAGAGCAGCAGGTGAGGAAAATGAAAAGGTGTAGCAGGGTGGTCTAGTTTTGTTTAATGCAGCTCTTTAAGGCATTAAAGCCTAGTTGTTTGGCAAAAATAATAAAATAATAATAACCTCTCTCCCCCACTAATATATAAAACTTTCAATATGTTTGCTGCTCCTGCTCTTAATCACTGAGGCCTCTACCCATATATACGCTTTAGTAAACTTGTCTTTGACTGCAGCTGCACCAAGTTGCATTTCAGCATTTTTTTGTTGCCTCTCTTTTATAGTCTAACTTACATCTACAATCAGATCAAACTATTGGTGGAGAGAGTTTTTGAGAGTGCCGCCTCAGTTAAACAGAAATTTCATTCTGTGTCACACGTTTGCCTTTTGACTGGTTCCAGTTTGCAAGTCTTCTTGTGTCAAGCTTTGATCACATTTAAACCTACATTCAGCTGCAGAGTCACTATGTTCTGCAAATCCACAGCAGTGCTCTGCAAAGGTACAATCTGATCTACAAGCTGTTACAGTAAATACATGTCGGAGGTAGTTAGTGATCAAACTACTCCTTAGATGTTTTGCATAACTGAAGCATCTCTGGAGGAAAAACACTCAGTTGGAAACAGTTATTTACATGTGCAGCTTATAAAGACACAACTTTTTTTTCTTACTGTTTGGCATTAAATCAGTCAAAACTTTTTTCCTGTTTATGTCTGGATTTTCTAAATTATTTCTGTTCCCTAAATGGCAGAAAAATGCTAGACATTTCTAAAGAGAATTTTACATTTGTTTCATTTGTGGTTGTTACAATCGGCTTTTCCTTCCTCAAGCGTCTCACAATAGAGTTATGTGTAATTTGGGCACATTCCACCTGACTGAGATGATGGGACTGGGTCAGATTTGTGCGCTCACAAACACATTTTGCGATGGCCGCTCCATCCTTAAGCCGCCTCGTCTCTAATTTGGCGGCATGCTTAGGGTCACTGATCCTTTTGGAAGATGCGTTACCCCCAAGCTGTCTCAGATGTCTTGTGACGTGCTTCAGTATTTCCACGTCATGTGCTTTATGAAGTTCACCAGTCCTTTCTTTGTCAGAATAAAATCATAATGTTGTTAGATTCCCTGTACGCCAGAGTTTGGGATGTTGTTCTCAAATTTGCAAGTTTCCATTTTCTTTCCTCCAAAGGTATTGATGCGTTTGTTTCTTCAAGGGTAATTTCTCCAAAAACTACAGCTTTTGTGCAGGCTTCTATCTGGCTTCCTATGTTGCTTTTGGAGTATTGGCTTCTTCCCTGCAGAGTGGCCTTTCAGCCCACGTAGATGCAGGACTGATTTCACTGTCCATAATGGCTCTCTTACCATCTTCACCCAGCATCTTCCTAAGATCTTTTATTTATGTCCTGGGGTTCATGCAAGCTGATTTCATACAAGAAAACATGTTGATCTCAGGGAAAGAGAATCCATCTTCTTCCTAAATGTTATTATGGTTATGCACTCCCATGCTCCCAGTAATAACTGAATGTTGCACCTTCAGGCATCTAGAGATTGACAGACATCTTCTTGTTTGATGTTAAACTTTGATTAATTTAATGCCAGAGATTAAAAAAAAAGGCTATTTGTCTTTTTAAACAGTTTATGCAAATATCTGGCTACGATTATTTGTTTCCTTTTTTACTAACAAAACATAAAAATACCTAAAAAGTATTTCATATAGAAGTATTTTTAATAAATGCATAATAAGCATAATAGATCAAGAGAATAAGAGGCTCTGTAGAAATAGAGAATTAAATGATAAGTTATGAAAGTAGTCGTTTGGTCCATCATTTCGCTTTAAACATAATACTAATACAGAAACATGAGTAGTCATGATATGATTGCTGAGACTAGAACACAAACCTGTCTTCACAATTTGAATATTAGCTTTCCTTTTTTTAAACGTGATACTTCGAGTCATTTAATTGCTCATTGATTTGATAATTTAAGAATTTTGGAGGTTTTAGAAAATCACCTGTTGGGGGAAATCTTAGGTTGACATTTTTGGAAATTGCCAGACTCATCTGTGTTAAGACATTATTACTGCGATTATAAACTTTTTGTTTTTATTTCATTTTGATAAACATGTTGCATGTTGTGTTTTTTAACTGCTTATTCTGCAGATTTTGTATTTGCCACTCTGCTTTATAAGCTGAGATTAGCTGGTTAATCAGTCAGTCTGTCTGCTCTGACAGAGCCTCGGCCAACTATAGTCTTAAACCAGCTTTACCTTCATAAGTGTGGTGGGTGCTTTTAGTTTCCACACTGTGTTTTATGGCTGTATTTGTTTTTCCTCTGAGCGAGAAAAAAGTGTAGTAGCTAGCAACAGGTGGGAGAGGGGCAATACTGTGTAACTCTGTGCTCTATGCAGTTAAAGAAAACTTTGTTCACTTTTACATTTTGTGTTTTATCTAATGAAAAGGAGAGGATGGCAGAAGGTTTTAGTAGTTTTGAAACAGCAGCTTGGTTATGCCTCAATAACAGCAACCAGTTCATGACTGGCACAAGTACAGCGAAAACAGAGCTTGGTTAGATGTCAGTAGCTAAGCTGAGGTTTAGGTCTAATGTCTACTAATGTCTAGACTAATTTAAAAACCTTTAAAAAAAAATATGCTGTTATCATCCCTCGATATTCAGCGGTTCAATTCAAGAATATTAACAAAGCAAATCTTTGTAAAATCACTGGAAACGTCGTTCTGATCCGGAAACATCTCCCTTCAATCCTGATAATGAAAGACAGGAAAAATGCGCCTGGGCTTTTTATCCATTAAGCCACCGGGAGCCTCAGGTTGTTGCATTACAATGATTAAAGCGTCAAAAAGTCACCTGTTAACCAGGCTCGCATGTTAGTTAACAGTTTACTTGTTAATAGTTAATAGTCTGGGTTCATCTCACTTCCCTCTGAAACTGCTTCTCAGCAGAGGTGGAAGAAGAGGCAGATCATCTCTCCTGTGGGATTTTTGTTAATCTCCTGCCATCTGCTTCAGGGTATCACCCTGTAATACATCCTCACTCATGTTTTATGCTGTGTTTGGTTTATTTTATAATAAAGATAAGGGCATGTATAAATGTCACAATATTTAATTGACTTTCTGGTTTTACTGATCATTTTGGGCAGGGACACTCGAAAGTTTTCCAAGGGTGACCAGATAAGTCTAATAATCTTTTGGTGACACTTCCTACTGAAAGCCAGAATAAAAGCGGTTCATGAATATAAATGACATAAAAAATGAAAGAATGTTGACATTTATTGAGGCATTCTCTCTTCTCTCTTAGATTTTACTATATATACAGCTCTAGCAAAAACTAAGAGCTCACAGCACTGACCTCATTGAAAACCCCCTGGTTTTTTCACACAGTGTTGATTTCTGAACTCTTCCTGAGTTACAACATCAGTATTGTTGTTTCTAAATGATTATGAACTTGTTTTCTTTGCATTATTTGAGGTCTGAAAGCTCTGCATCTTTTTAGTTATTTTGATCAATTTTCATTTTCTGCAAATAAACACTAAATATTTGCTTTGAATGTCAGAGACATGCCGTCAGTAGTTCATAGAATAACAGAACAATGTTCATTTTACTCAAACATATGTCTATAAAGAGTCAAATCAGAGAAACGGATCATTTTAAGTGGTTTTTCCAGACCGTGGGTTAATCAGCAGTAGTAAAACCAGACATAAACTTATTTTAGCAATACAAGTTTTGAAAGCTGCTTGCTAATTAATTGTTTGTCACATGAAGTGCTGTTTTTACCTGAACTGATGTACAAAGATCAGAAAAAAACTTCAACAAAAATTAGCCCTACTCTTCATTTCATATTTCCACCTTTAATCTTGGATGTTTGTGATATCTTTAATTTACTTTTTTTTAAGCTTAGCAAAAAAGTGAAAACCAACTAAATTTGTAAATGTATGAATGTCTAAAAGTGAAGCAGCAAATTATAAATGTGAAGAAAAAGTTTCCAAAACTTGTTTTAAGTTAAAACTTTTAGAAATATGATGTTTATTTTTTTTACTTTCCATTCCCCAGACCTGTGACAGTTTCAAACGGTAAAATTAATCACCCCTGATATTAAAAATGCAGAAAGTGTTGTCCGTTTTTTGTACACAAGTACAACTTTCAGTAAGTTGTCTCTGCACAAGCTTCATTGTTTTTTTTTTTTTTCTGAACCGACTTCATGTTGATGTGGCGAATTCTTGGAAATTCACAGACTCTGGTGCCGAATTCCCCACATGGCATAAAGATCCTTTGGTCTCATCCACCATTGGAGCGTTTCTCAGAAACCTCAGGCTGTTTTGGCCATCTTGTCGAGAGCGTTGCACAACAGCGTTTACCAAGACGATGCCCCTCGCCTCGCCTTATCGCATCCTCTGCGCTGAGCAGTTTGTCAAAGAGGTTAGGGCGCCTAAAAGAACTGAAACCATTGAGACAGACTCCTTTCTCAGAGGCACGCACACGAAGGGGAAGAATGAGTCAGTGTTGCGAGGGGAAACCTGATCTAACTGCTCTCTTCCCCTGTCTTCTTGGTTTCCTGATGTAACCGTCGTCTTCCTCACATTTCTAGGTCTGACGGCTGGAGCCTCGCTCTCTCGCACGCAATTGCCCCGTGAAGTTTTTGCCACTCATTCTTGTACTCTCGTGCTCTTTCTAGCGTTGATGCAGTACCTTTTGAGCTGCGTGAGTCACCGCTCAGCTAATAACTGATCTCTCTCCTGTTCTTTGCTCCTCGGACGTTCCAGGGCCCTTCGGAGGAGGCCGAGGAGGGCCCCTCGTCATCTCAGGTGCCTGCTCAGGAGGAATCGGAGTAGATGGGATCCCTCTCTACCTACCTCAGTGTTTGGCCTCAAGCAAACAGGGGTACAATCTGACTCCCTATCTGTGATGGGAAATCAGGAACACACACACTTACACACACTCACACCCAAAAAAGAAAATCCTCGCAGGCAGCCGTTTCCTCTCCTGATCTAAACAGCACCATGGATTTGTTGTTGCTTTGAGTATCTGATCGTTTGAGCCTTTGTAAAGGCATAGTTCCAGCTTTCGGGAAAAGTATTTGCAGAGTTGCTGAATATTAAAAAAATGTGTATTTCATATATAGACAGGAGGCAAAAAATAAAATAAAAGCGTATGCTTCCTGTCTTTTGACAGCATGAATGTGCCTTTTAAAATACAGCAAAGTGAAAAATACAGGTTCTCCCAACATACAGCACCCTCCATAGCTATTGGTAAAAGAAATTCAACAGCATTAAAGTAATAAAAACAACAACAACCCTTTCAGCCCTCCTCACTGTGTGGTGACAAGATACGTTTGGCTTAGCGTCCAGCTTTATATGTCACAACTCCAGTGCTTTAAAACATTAAAAATTTCAGCTATTTTCTTGCTTCTAGTTCCATTTATAATTATCAACATACCTTAATTGATTGACGTGTTCTCTTGTTTTTCTGTTTTGAATGGACGGCTAAAAGAAATGGGCCTCTTTAATGAAACACTAATTAACATTAGTAATTAAAATTCAGCTTAAAAAATAAATCATTCAATAAAATTCTATTTCATATTTAGGGCTTCCTGAGGGTTATTTTACTAAAAACAATTATTGTCTACCATAAGATGTATTTTTTTTTCCAGACTAAATAAATATAGTCAAATTAAAAGTTGTATTTTTCTAAATTGTTTGAGATTATGAGATTATGCTTCTGCAATAAAAGATAAAGTTTAATTATTTATAAAGATGGAGGGCAGTGTGTATATAACTAGAGATGCACTAATTAATCAATCAGAGATCAGAATCTGCCAATTTTCCTTTAATCGGCTCTGATCAGATCAGAAGGCCGCATGAGATTTATTTTATTTTACTATTCAGTCCTTTAGGTTTGACGCTTAATGCTCTAATGCATGATTTGTTGGATTCAAAGCTGCAGCCTGTTAAAAAAAGCTGCTACACATTTCTATTTCTCTTATTTCTTATGTTCTTTAGTAAAAAAAAAATGCAATCAGTCAAAAATAAAAAAAAAACGCGAATTGGTATCAGGAAAAGCCAGATGTGTGCATCTCTGAATATGAGTTCTATGTAAAATTTCTAATAAATGTTTAAGTTCGTCTTGTGCCTTCTAGCTCTATATCAGCTCAAAGGTATTGAATAATTAGTGGTTTAATACCCCACTAACTAAATGCACCAAATTTAACCTTTATGTCTTACATATAAAAGAGAACAAAAAAAATGTAATCGCCTGGATTTCAAATTTTTAAAACCATCTCAAGACCTGAAAGAATGCTTCTCCCTTAAAGTGGAACTATTCCTTTATTTTGCCAGCTGTCCTGAGCCTCTCAGTGAGATTTTTTGCATGTGTGGGAACGCATGTCTGTATGTTTTGTGCTTGTATGGAGAGAGAGATGCAGAGAAAGACAAAAAGAAAGAGGCAGAATTTTAAAAAAGGACAAAAGGAGCCAAACTGTGTTTCAGCACATTTCCTGTCAGCTGTTTTAAACTTGATATTTTTAAACCAATGTAACAACATAATCATGGCAAGCTGAATTCATTTTTTGTGAAAACTGGTGTGATTTCAAATTGAAATATCCATTTTCAGAGATTATTTCTTAAACTCAGCTGAGTAAATCCTTCCAAGCAGAAAGTGACTGATTTAAATCCAAAGGTTGAAATGGATATTTCATTTTGGAACAAAAAAGAAAAAAAACTAAAACAAAACCTTCATAAATACTTGAGTCAACCGCAGTGTTGACGTGTCATTTTTACCACTCTCAGGATTTCACTTCTTTAACAGTGCTCTTACGTCATTTATGAAAACCTCAGGTACATATCTATTCAGGAACATGATATCTACTCAGTAATAATTGTGGTGCTGTGTTTGTTGTGCGATTCTGATCTGTATTTGACATTACCAGTATGCCTTGACTCAAAGACCTCATGTATAAACCTCAGTCAGCCTCAGCTTCTTGATCTCTCATTCTACCTCAGCGACACAAAAACACAGAAGATCCTCCTGCAAAGTTATCCTTCACTCCCTCAGAAGTGATACTGTATACGCAAAAACACACACACACGCACACACGCCACCACACGCATGTGTACCAATGCAAATCAACAAGTTTCAGGGTTAAAAGCCAACAAACCAACAAATACACACAAGTAACAAGAGGATGTTACACTCCAGCGGAGGTGTACAGATAAAGTATCAATATCATTTCATAAAAATAACTGTATCTGATTTAAAAAAAAAAAAAAAAAAAAAACTGAAACGAGACTC
This sequence comes from Girardinus metallicus, assembly GCA_903067095.1. Classification (NCBI taxonomy): domain Eukaryota; kingdom Metazoa; phylum Chordata; class Actinopteri; order Cyprinodontiformes; family Poeciliidae; genus Girardinus; species Girardinus metallicus. The sequence goes on along the minus strand of CAEGAE010028980.1, from coordinate 175,027 downwards.
TGATCTCCTGGGAATTAAAGTGCAGCCAATAGTTTACAACAACTTGATGAAATACTTGCCTTTTAGAGTGTAGTACCTTTTGAAAACCTGTATTTTTTTATTTTATTTTTTTTTGTGGGATTGGGAGGGGATTGTTATTCTTTTTCTTATTTTTACTACATCATGTATTTTTTTCTCTGATTCTTACACTGTAAAATGTATGTGTGACACTTAATCCTTGGCAGCAAAATAGCCGCAACGTGCTGAAATACATTAGATGAACCTCAATGTTTGCATGTACTTGACCCAATTGTGCTACAATAACACGACACGATTGTACTGAACTGATAGTGTGTTTTATTGCTTATGAGTTCATTTTTTTACTACTTCGAAGTGAAAAAGGTTTTTGTCTTATAGATTTTTTTTGCTTTAAAGGATAATGTTTGCTTCTGAAAATACAGTGCCTTGCAAAACTCTTCATAACCTTTTAAACTTATTCATACTTTGTCACGTTTCAGTGTATTTTATTTGGACTTTATGTCTTTGACCAACACAGTGAAGAGATTAGAAGATGAAGAATCACTTTTTACTGCAGTTACTGCTGCAGGCTTTTAAGGTTTGTCTTTTGCCAGCTTTGCACATTTTCTTTACTATTTAGTTCAACTTCTCAAGGGAGAGCTTCTCTGAACTTCACTTTTGTACTTTTGCCACATCTCTCTCTCTCTCTGCAGCTCCTGCTTTGCTCGCCCTGCATGGCGGTTTAGGCCATGTTTTGGTAGATTTGAAGTTGTGCCATACTCTATTTACAGATTATGAACTGAACTGATCTCTGTGGGAAGTATAAAGCTTTGGGTTGTTGTTTTATAACTTTGCAGCTTTACACTTCTCCACAACTTTCTTCCTGCAGTATTCCTTGGTTTAATCCCTTGGTTTAGGTGGCTTCTCAAGGCAGTTGGTTACATCAGATTATTAGGGTTTAAATACAGATTTGTATTTTAAATACATGCTAAAACGTGCATCCGTCCAGTTTATACGTATGCATCGCCTCCTGTTGGTCTACTGCATAAAAAGCCCAGTAAAATAGTTTTATAAGTTTCAATATTTTTGCAAGCCACTGTATTTAAGCTTCAGTTAAGCACAGAGAATTTTATTAGTTGGGCATAAAACACTCGTTAGTTTTCACTGAAATGATTCAATGAGACCCCTTAACTAAGAGGTTTGCTGCTTTTTCTGGGTAAGACGTTTTGTTTCTGTTTACGTTCATGTTCACAATAAATAAAATACAACTTTTTTAACGGTGTGTTCAGTGCTGGCAGAAATCCCAAGACACGAACTTTAAACCTGCATGTTTCCTGCAGGTGCGTTGATAATTTTTAGATCTTATATTGGTGAAGTTAGAAGAAACAAGAAGAATAAAAAAATATATAGTTATAAAATTAGGCTGATAATTACAGGAAATACCCCGGTGGACAAAAAACATGGTTGCTTCTTCATTAATAAGTCAACTCAAGAGCAAAACTCTGAGTCATAAATGCAAGTTTGTACCCTGGACAAAACTGAAAATATGGCATTTCTGGTTTTTATAGGGCAGAAAAATCATTGATAATGTCACTTTATTTAAGCATTTGATCTGGTTTTTAGAATAAATCAGCAAGGTATGCTGTATAATTACAGAGTTTTCTTGTCACAGTGCCAGTTTCATTACCAGCCTTGTCTGGTTTAAGGTTACACGTTGATCAGCTCTAAGTGTGAGCAGAAACACTCACAACATGTTGATCTAATCGTTCGGTCTCTTTGTTGACCTCCATGGCAGACTAAACGCTCCTTCGGCTATGTATGCCTCCAAATACCAAGTGGTCACTATAGATGCACATTATTACCACTATTAATTATCATCAGATCATCCTAAACATACTGTAAGGAGACGGTTCTGTTTGGTATTCATTACCAGTCAGTCGTACCTGTTGCAGACTGTGAACTACCTGAGTTTGTAAAAGAAGAGATTAGAGAATAGAGCTAAGAACTTGTTATTTGCCTGTTTGTCTGAATTCATGTGAAATGTGTTAAAAAAGGTCAGCAAATCAGAATCAATATCCAAAGCAAAATGTGTAAGAAAGTGTTGTAACCAGTCCTTCAGAGCTGCTGGTTTTCTACCTCCTTGAGATGTCTTCCTGGTTGAACACAGTTTATTTAAATGAATGGGTCATGCTTTTATTTTGAAGGGTTTGATGACAGACTGAGGAAATACTGGACTGTCGTCAGGTGGGTTGGAGCAGGAACCATTTACAAAATGGAGCCCTTTTGCTAATTTAGTTCTAGTAAAAGCATAATTTGAACCAAATAATAATTTCCAACATGTAGTCACTATTACTGATTAAATCAACACTACTTGTAACGTTATCTTTAAGAAACTCTGAGCTACTAGTGTTTGCAACCTCAGATGTGGTAAAAAGTGTCTGAGTTTTTAGTTAGCAGTTGTCTGACATCTGAAATCTTCAGACATCTCTCTTCTAAAGATAAAACACTGATTGCTGATAAGTAATCCACAGAACCCTACCTTAGAATTTAGTCAGCAACGGATAACAAACCTACAAAAAGTAGTTAATCTAAAATATCTGGACACCTTTTCTTGCTGGGATTTCTGTTCTTACGCTGACATATCGACGTATTCCTCATAACATTTTTACAGATTATTTTTTATAAAATCTCTCAAAATTGCATCAAACATGTCACTCTTGCATTGCTTATTACTTGAAAATCATCCATTTACTTTATATTCAAACACTTTTTTTCTGTTTTTACTGATACATCATTTATTTTATGTATTTCAGCACTGTTGCCTAACCTGCTGCCACATTACCGATTTATTCAATGTTGCATTGACTTTACTTATTTAGCCCTCCTGGACTACCTCTGAAGAGAACCAAGCCTGGGCCATTTTTTAGGGAGACTTGTGGCCTTTTAAGGCCAGAAGTTTCCATCAGACTTGCAGACAGAGTGGATCATAAAATCTTGAAATAACTTTTGAATAGTACTGCAGTAGTCCACACACACATCTCATCTCACAATATTGATATGACCAGAAGTGAATGAGAGTCAGCCTGAAAGGTGCCTCTTAATCTAACTCCAGCTAAGTCAGTGTGTTATTTTACACGAGCTGTGTTTGGCTATTTACTCTTTCTGTTTGGGGACAATGTTGTTTTGTGATCTTACTGCTAGTGATATAGTTACATACAGTACTTGATCTAGTTTCAACTATTGAAAAGTTGAACTGTAACTTGAGAAATCATCTTTAATGCCTTACCTTTAACACAATGTAATAGTTATGTTATTGATATGTCCTCATCCACTTCTTTAATACAACTCACAAACCTGTGATATATATTTTGTTATGATTCTTTACGTTGTGATTTGTGTTACCTTGCTTCTATATTGCTTATCAATAAAAATATCACACTCTTCATTTGTTCCCATGGATTTGTGCTGTCTTTTTTCCTCTGGATTTTTATTTTTAATGTGTACAGATGGAAATGATATTAATCCACAGTCTGTAAAGAAGACAAATAGGGAGGAAAACAGATTGAGGATGGCGACACATCCAGCATACGAGGTGTAAGACCACAAAATCACTATAACAGATTCACAATTTCCTCATATCAAACAGAAACATAGATGCAGAAACTGACGAGCTATTAAATATTTAACAATGACGGAGCATAGTTTTAAAAAAAACAAGGGTGCCACACTTAATTGGTGCCCCAGTGAATAATAATAATAATAATAATAATAGTGCAAGATCATTACTGACCCTTTGCATTGTTCTCACTGAGTTTTTTCTTTGATACAACCACTTGACACGTTGTGAAGACAACATTTATCAGACCTCCAGTAGTCTAACTTCCCTTGGTTTTTCCCTCGTTAGTGACAGTCTGTGTCTGGGTATGTGGTCTGCAGTCTCCCGCAGGCTGGGGTTGACCAGGCAGGGCAGAGGGGCTGTTAAGCATTGAGGGCTTTGGCAACATCTGTGAAGACCAGACGACTGGGTCGCTGCGTCGTCCCCTGGGAGGTTGTGAGAGTCTGCGGAGGAGAAAGCAGAGGAAGTTTATAATGAGTCCACTGCAACTCCTGCTGTTTTGTTTAGAAATGGTGTTGATACGGACAAAAGTGTAGGTTTTTATATGCACTGTTTCTAGCAGAATTTATTGTGACTTTTAATAAAATTCATCGTTAGATTTGAAATTTTGTTCATGCAATTTGAAACTAGAATTTAAGTTATTCTAAAGCGAAATAAGTAGTTATTTTGCTTGATATTGTGAGTGAAAATAATAGAGAAATGTGGTTCTTTCACTAGGAGAAAGCAGTTTTTTTCTTCCATATTGTGAAATAATTATTTGGTTTAAATTCCAGCATTAAGTAAAAGCTCACAATTCAAAACTAATGAACTTAAAAACGATGTTTAGACAATTTGTCTCTTAAATCAACTTCATGAACTTTAATTTCTGAGTTGAAACCAAAACAATTTTCTTGTTGGCATAAATTACATTTTCAAGTTAAACCACCTCTAAAAGTTTTACAGTGTAACAATTATGTGTAGAAAAATGACTTTTTACATGTTAAATGGTAATTAAGTCTCCTGCATTAATCCTAACATTCAGATTTTGATCAGCTGTACAATTAACACCAGATGCCACAAACATAAATGTAGGTAAATTTATTGTTATCCCTGATAAAGACGAGTAAAACTCCCAAAAAAAACTAACCAACTTTTGTTACAGAAACAAAATCTTAATCTGAAAAGCTTGGAAAATCCAACCTTTACTTTAATTATATTTATCTACTAATCGCTTTGGTAAATCTAATACTAATTCATATTAAGGCACATATTTGCCAAGGGTACAGATAAATTTCTCCAATAGTAATTAAACAGATGAATGAATTGAGGACAGCTTAAAACCCCTGTAACACTCAAAGCGGTCCTTAGATAACTTTTAAAATCAGAAACTAATTTTTTTATGAGTCCAACTAATAAAAATATGTAGATTTTTTTCGTCTAAAAAAAAAATCTGTGTGTGGCCTTCAGTAGCTACGTCTTCTATGAGTTCATGGATGAAGGATAAATAATGAAAGTAAGTGATAGATTAGAAGGGTGCAGGTTCACAGAAAGAGACTTTAAGCAAAACTGTTTCTTTTATGTCAATTCATTTTCTTTAGATTAGATTAAAAAAAAATTTCAAACGTTTTGCCTTCTTGTTACTATGGATACTGAAACAGCGACAGCATGAGTGTAGGGAAGAACAGTGAGGTTAAAAGAAGAGGTTCAAAGGTCACACGGGTGATACTTTACCGTGTTTGCCCTTTTGTCAAAACTTTAAACAGAAATAAAAAAAAGGCAAAAATTAACACAAAGACAGAATAAATCATAATGACCAAGTGAAAGTTTTATACACAAGTACACATTAACAACTAAAAAAGAAAACTGACCAAAAGACCATGAGGTTTAGTCAGAATTAGATGTAGCTTAGATTAGAAATGTGCTGATGTTTTCTCGCCGCCCTCCGGTCTACCTTGGCGTTTGGACCTGCGAGGCTGCCGTCCCGTCCGTGATCCAGTAGTTCCTGTTCCAGCAGGTCGTCCTGTTCTTCAGCCGGGTCAAAGTTGTACATGGGCATGAGCTGATGTCTCAGCTTCTCTAACCTGAAACACAAACAGACTCTGGTTCTGCTGGAGCTTTCTTCCTGTGAGAAATTAATTGTTCCTCCCCACTGTCGCCTCGTGTTTTCCACAGGATAGCGAATGCAATTGTTGAAATTATTGATTTCATAAATAATTCTTGTTTTACAAACTGCTCTTGGTCTGGTGGTGTCGGGAATGTTTTTAGTTGGACTGAGGTGGAGTATTGTTGAATAGATGTGAATATGACAGCATTTTTCATATTACAATGACGTGGGGGGAAAATTAGGAGACCCCTTTTAAGTTCTTTCTAAAGGAATGTTCACATATCGACATCTTTTAAATTTGTCTATGAAATAGAAAAGGATTTAATTGTAGGAAAACATTACAGAAATGAAGCTTGTTTTGCTCAGTTAACAAAAAATATTTGGTTTACGCTAAAACTCCTCCGCTCTGGTGTCAAAATAATTCAACTTTAGGCTTAAATGTGCAAAGAACATTGTTAACATCCTGATCTTTGTCTATATTCTCTCTGACAAACTTCTCTCTGGCCTTCATGCCTTTCATAGAAAGCAGAAGTTTCCTCTCAGAGCTCCAATCATCGGTAAACTTTTTTTGTCTCTTTTTTTCACGTATAATAGAATGGCTGTTTTTATCTTTTTCGACTCAAAAGTTGCAAGTCTTTCCTCTGAAGGCCTCAGGCTTTCTTTGGATCTCACTATGGTGTTCGGTCTTTCTTCAACAGCCGGCAGCGCATCAAATTAAATGTTTTAGCAAGGAGAACCTCCCTCAAAATGCCTCATAATGATGCTCTCATCATTATTATACATCCTCGCTCTCTGGTCAATCAGCCAATTTTCTTAGAGGTTGCAAGTTCAGTTTAAAAACAAAGATGATGCAAATTGCTAAGCTGATTAGCATGCAAAAAAATCCCACATTTGTCTATCTTAAGTTACAACTTTAGATGCAGATTATGCAACAAGCTCAAAAAAAAATTCCTCTAGCCTCTTGTAGAGATAGTTCAGCAAAATGTTAAGTCTTACCGCTTCCGTTTCCGAATGTACAGCATCTATAAAAATGACATTAAAATATCTATTAACTAGATCATCAAAAGGAGTTAAGAGCAATGTAGGAGAATCTTGAATCAGTTCCTTACTATTGCCACTGCTAAGCCAATGAGGGTGATGATGCCGAAGGGCACCAACAGCATTCCAACACTCGAGCCCTCAATCACCACGTCTGGAGCCGCGGTGGCGTTGAAGCTGGTCTCGTTTGTTGTTGCTGCTGTCGTTGTTAGGGTAACAGTCATAAATGTTCTTGAGGTGATGTTTTCTCTGGGTCCGAGGCTCGTTGAGAGCAACGGGTCCGTGGCGGTTGTTGCAGTTGTCGAGAGAAAACTTGACGTCGTCTTGGCAGTGTTCACAGCCATGGTCGGGTGTAGGTTTCTCAAGCAAATTTTCACAAACTTTTTCCCTTTATTTTGGTATGGATGTTGATGTGCTGCTTAGTTCCTAACGTGTCTCATGGTCAATACAGCCGCCCTGCCGTCGGTTTATGGTCTGCAGAGGCATTGAAGGTTCTTCCTCCATATGAGCTGCAAAAGGGGACACAAATTTAAATGCTTTACATCTGTCTGTTGACGATATGCTTAAATCATTTTTTAGAAATCCAGATTTTTATTTAGCCCCTGGCTGTTAGTGCCAGCAAGGTTGTGGCGGGTGTTTTTTTTTTTTTTTTCCCTTCTTCTTCTTTTTTTGGCAGGATGTGGGTAACAAACGTACAGGAGGAATCTGGTGTACATACTTCATAAAGTCAGAGGAATACTAACCACTCTAACGTTCACCTCTAGGAAATGTGCTGGCAGCACTTTCAGACATCAAACTCAACTTACACCCACACACACACACACAGTGGTTCCATAAATATCCACTGCATGGCTTGAGACCATGTTCCTCCCACCTACTTGCGTACTACACGCGTCCCATGAGAGCGAATAGCACTTTTTTCCCCAAGATTTACACATATGAAGAGGTTCCTTTTTTAAAAGAGCATGCTTTCTATAGTGACATAGGAAGGCACAGACATATGATCCATTCCTCCCTCCTCATCCTGTCTGCTTTTGCTCTTAATGAGGAACATGTGCAACTGAAGCCAACCAATGAAAAACAAAGGCTGGTTTTAGTCGGCTGCCGTAGTTCAGTCTGCGTTGCCCTGCTCTGCACAAAAACAAACGCTCGCAGCTCTTTGCATGGGATCATGTCATGCTCCTCTTGATGTTATTTTTAGTTAAGGTGTGCTGCATCTCGGCTGCTAATCCTGCCAACATGAGCAGGTCTTACCCTCAGATTAGATATGCATACGTACCTCAACGTACAACATGCATGTTAAGAGGTGAGCAACAGCAGGTCTACCTAACAGCAGGAAACATTCATAGGAAGAGGTAACATTTGCTCCAGTGTCTGTGCCGCCTCCTCCTCCTCTTCTCCTTCTGCTTCCCCCTTCAGCAATGCAGGTACTGCACAGGCTGTTTACACTGACACAACAGCCATTTGCTCTAAGGATGAACTCCACAAATCAAAAGTAACCCTATCCTGGCTGCCACCCCCCAAGAGATTCCACCCTTCCAGTTCTTCGAGTTGCTTCCTTGGATTCACTCCCGCTGTCTTGCCCTTTTTCTTGTATTTCACACAACAGAGGCTGCTCTTGGGATGCTGCAAACAGAAGATCAGTGCTGTGAGCTCCCTCCCCCCTTTCACCCTGCAATTGGTCCGACGGCTTCAAGATCATGAATGTGATTGGCTGCATCTGCTGCCCGTTTGGCTTTACAGGGACGAGAATGGGATTTAATGGCTGTGATCACCAGATGCTGTCAGAGCCATGTGAATGACTGCATCCGGGTGGTAGGTCTGAGGAAATTAACCCTGTGATGGCTAACCCTCAATCCAATGACTTTACTCACACAAGCAGGAAATAAAATACTGTTCAGGTTTTCTTTTTCTTTTTTTTAAATGGTCATAACTTTTATTCAAAGTCATTTCTAGGCCAAACAGTGTGCTTAGCAACAACAAAAGGAGGGTGTCAACAAAATCAAGTTTTCAGATTACGTGTAATTTGGCAGCAATCACTAACACAAACATGTAAAGTGAAGTAAAAAGTAGATACCAAAAAGTGTGTTTTAATATTTTTATTTTCTTGTTTCTGCATTACAAAATTTATACTTGAAGTTTGTAAATCTTAACACGTTTTGCCACTGACAACAAAAACATGGCTGGGAAAAAATGTTTTTTTGTGTACAGTCATTTCTATTTTGACAATACATTTGAAATAAATTGAGCTACAGACCATATAAACTTTAATCTAACAAAAATAGCTTAGGATGTTTAATAGGAGCTATTTTTCTTTATTATATGGACCCTGTGTGGAAAATTAAAGTTCTTCTAGCCAAGAAAAGCATGAGGAAAATTTAACATTAGTTACAGCTCAGATTAAAGGCAAAGCAATTGTTTTTATGTCTAAACATAAAAATGTTTTTCATGATAAACATGAATGTAGATGTATGAGATCAATTTCTAAAATAAGTCCTCTTTCATAATATGTTTTGTGTTCATTAAATATTATAAATTATTAAATTAAATTAAATTAGAACATTAATTAGTACTGCCTAGCATTTAATTTGTGGTCCATTTGCTCAAAGGCTTCCTTTAATGAAGAGGTTAAAATAATGTATTTAACAAACAAAAATAGAAAAAAATTAACTAAACTTTTAAATCTGTGAATGTTCAGAATTTTTTTTCCCATCAGGTAGCAGTGATTAAAAAAAATAGCAGACCAACGTAAATTGGTTTCAAATCACTTACAGTACATTTAGTAGAAATATAAGTCATTTTTATTTTGTGGTTTAAAGGAAAAGAAATTTAAATGTAACATTATTTTGTTTTCAAAATTAAAATGATTAAATGAGAAATGGAAAAGCTGGATCATTTTCTTTTTATTTTATTACCCTTTTACCATGTGAAATCACTTCCCATTGTACACTTTTAAGATCCACAAACCGATTTTCTTTTTTCTCCTTTTCGCTGGCAATTTTATTTGAAGTATTTTTAACTGGAAAATACACAAAAATCAAACAAATACACTTTTACTCTTCCAATGTTGGCCACAAAAGTACAAAGGCTGCATTACAGTTTAATATGCTGTTTTTAAAAACAAAAATTTAAATCGGTGTTTTTTCATTAGTGGTTTCTGATGAGAAAGTTCCAATTGCCAAAACATGCTTGGAATTTATTCCAAATAAAAATACATCCGATATATCCTTAGTTCTGACACAAACCCAGAGTTAACTCAGAGTTAAAAAATCTCAGACCTGAAATTTTATAAAACCAGTGAAAATGTATGTTTTTATCAGTGCTTTAAATTTAATTTTGAAAAGCAAAACAGAAAAAGAAGATAATAAAACACTCTTAGGAATCTTGAGTTGTAGTTAGTTGGTTAGTTATCTACATATAAATCCTCATTTGGATTAAATATTGTTTCAAGATTGTCCAAAATGGACAGCAGTACAGCAAATGTTACAATTATACTACTTGTGCACACACAAAAAATGATTTGCGCTCTTATCAAAATCAGTCAGAGCAGGGTCTACAGACATATCGTTCATGCCATTTCAGATGCTGAGACGTTATTTAAAAAGGTCAAAAAGGCCCGATATCAATTTTCAGATCATTCTGCACCAATTTATTGAAAGCAAAATGTTTACAATTCTTGAAAAACATTTTAAAAATGATTCAGGAACATTCAATTGAAAAACTTTCTTTGTATTTTAGAAATGCAGAGCTACAGCACACTAAGGGCTTCTGATTTCTCTGTATGCTGATGAGTCTACTGAGAGGTCATCAGATTTACACCAAACATAAAGAAGTGTAATGGCTACCCGTTTTTGTTGTCGGGGTTCAGCAAAACTGGAACAAATTTAGGGGGTTCATTGTTTGCATAATATTAAAATATACTCAGGAATCCATATAATTTTCTGTTGGCAATGCCAGCAACATGCAGAGAAGTGAAAATGGCTGAGAATCGTGGGCCACGCTGCACAGCATGAAGAATACACTACCGTACAATGCATAGGTTATGGCCATACATCACAGGTTCAGTAGGATGTCCCACAATCGTTGACAGTAAAAGGAGTTCATTGTTGCGTTCATATGGCACAGTTAAATCTCTATAGATGTAAAAGAAACATATATAAAAGAGATCCAGGACAACTGACGGCTTCTGTGGGCCAGAAAGCTTTTAGCATGAACCGAGGTGAAATGAAGCGTCCTGTGGTGTGACAAATTAGATTTTAAATTTCTGCTGGATATGAAGGGCAAAGCACCCTCAGAGCAGAAGAAGAGTGAGATCATCTGGTTTATGATCTGTACAGGTTAGAAGCAGCTAGAGTCTCTGATGTGAATGGATTAATGCAATAATAATAATTTTTAAAAAAAAACCCTGCAGATCTGCTTCATGTATGCTAACCCATATTGATGTTTTCAATTTTAAAACTCGATGGTTCTGTAGTGAAGATGATTTGCTATAACCTGCCTGCATTTTGTTCCATGAAGAAGAATTAACAATCAAAATTAGGCAGCACAGTGGTCATTCCTTATCCTCCCAGCATGAAGACCGTTAGTTCGAACCATGGCTGAACCTTTAACCAATAATGCCTGATGGACTCCTACAGTGGATTTATCATATTCTCACAATGCCTGCATTGGTGCTCACAACCCTTGAACTTTCTCATGTTTCGTCATATTAGATTCACAAACTTATTATTATTATAAATTTGTTTTTACCTTAATAGAACAACACGAGGTTGTGCATAATTTTTGTGTGGAAGCAGAGAGATGTTTGGGGGGTTTTGTACAAATGGAAAAAGTGTGGTCTCCATATTTTTATTATTGCATGTCTCTTGCAGCTTTGTGCATAGAGGCTGAAATTTCTCCATATTCTTCTCTGCAAAATAGATCAAGCTCAGTCAGATTTAATAGATAGTATTCATAAAAATAAATTTGTGAAGTAATGCCACACATTATCAATTTGATTTAGGTTAATTTGGACTGTTATTTAATCTGATTATGATTTGAATAACACCATTCCTCTGTGCTTCAGGCTCATGTTCTGGCTGGAAGGAAAATTTTAGCCCCTGGTAGATTTTTTTTACAGAATGTTTGTTTATTTTGCTCCCTTCACATTACCATAAACTCTACGGTCTTCCCTCTTCCTCCTGAAGTAAAGACTCCCTGCAGCTTGCTTCCACTAACACCATGTTTCACAGTGCAGGTGATAGAGTAAAATGCATTTTTTCTTTTCTGCACTATATAGGATTTTTCTACAGGTAAACAAGATTCATTTTGATATCAACCGATCGCAATGCTTGAGAACAAGCTGCAAGTCTTATAATTTCATTTCAGCAACACCTTTTACTTCTTGCCACTCTTTCATAAAGTCCAGATCTAAGGAGTGAATAATTTATAGTTGACCTGTTGACATATTACCTGAGCTGTGGATCTCTGCAGCTCCTCCAGAGGAATATAGAGTCTGTGTTTTTTTAAACAACCAGTCACATGCTGGTTGTTCAAAGGTCATGAATACTTTTGCCTGACACTGAACCAAGCCTTCCGTTCACCATTTAAATCAATGCATGTTAGGTTAATTCAATCAATTAAGTTTATTTGTTTTGCACATTTCAGCAACAAAGCAGTTCAAAGTGCTTTATATCATAAAAACTACATTTCTAAATAGACAGAAAGCTGAGCACACATATTTTTTTTTTTTTTTTTTGTGGATGTAGCCTGCTGCAGCCCATCAGTATGAACGGGATTAGGAGAGTTTAGTATTAAGTGAGATTTTTAAGGATGACTCACAAGATTAAAAGATGTTAACAAAGTACTTTACAAAACTTTCCAGTTCTCTTCTAGATTTCTATAGCTGCAGTCTTTCTAAAAGTAAAGGGGATGACACATGTTACCCCTCTTAAAAAAACACATCCATTCATTCACTTAACCTTGCATATTTGTCAGGTTACGCCATGCTGCTTGTATGTACGTTTTTGCACAGCATCACAAGGTTTGTGAAACTGTGAACTGTAGCTCGCTCAATAAAAGGGACGCGCTTTTCAAATATTTACAGAGCGTCTCAGACACAATCTCAAATTGCAGTATCTCACGTTACACCAGTTCTTTCTTCTTCTCTGCTCACAGAGAAAAAGGAGGCACAAGACGAGCAGGAAAGCAAAAGGGGAAATAGGAAACAGGAAAGGAAATGGTATTGATATCCTCCAGTACTACAGATGAAATAACAAAAATACAGCTTAACTGTGCACATTTCTGAAGGGAATGTCCATGAAAACTTTCACCAGCCTGCTGAACTAAAAGTTTATATCACAGGCTGAAAGAAATTAGCATTTTATTGCTGTAATTCAAAATGAGATAATGGTCCCATGTACGAAACTTACACTTAAAATGGTACTTTATTGAATTGTTAATTATCACAGAAATGAAACAAAAAATACCAAAGTAATAATTGCTTTAATCTGACTTCAGAATGTAGCAATTAGCCAGAAAATTTTAAAACAAAATCAATCTACAATATTACATAAATATTTAATTTGATTGTTATTGATTTAAAACATTGTAACAAAGCCTTTTACATTGTGCTGAACTTCACAATGTGTTTTTCTGCAGCACATGAATCTACTCTTATAAAACTCTTTGATTGATTGCTGTGTACTCATGTGATCAGAACTTTTTTTTTTCTTTTATTCAGCCTACTGGTTTGACTGTTACGAACCACTGCCACCTAGCGATGAAATGGCATCACTGCAGCGGTACTGCAGTATTAGATAACGTCTTGTGTTTTTAAAATACAAAGCTTTTCTTTCACATTCGTATATCTTTGATTTAGAAAACAGAAAAAAGATAATAGGAAAACTCTTAATTATTTTAGTTCCATACCGTAATATAAATGATATTAACATTTGTCTCAAATTGTTCAGAGCAACAAATACAATTTATTTGTATTTGTTGCTACAGAACTGCAGCATTTTGATTATTGATTTAAAAAGACAATAAAATACACACCTCCAGATGCAGCTCACATTGTAAAAAAAATTAGCTCCCAATTTAACATAGACTTACAGCATCATAACATGGTGTTAGTATAGTTTCTAGAAACTGAACCTATCGATCTAATACATATGCAAATTATTTGCAAAGTATGAGTGTATCTGTGGCACAACAGTTTGCAGACTGAATATGAAAATGCCAATGCTATTTTGATTTTTTGTGTGTCCAGTGCATATGGCAGAATTAAGTTTTCTTTGACGTTTATATCCTCAAATTAGCTCATTTAAATGTTGTAACACAATTTTATTTCAGTATTATTGGATGCCTTCATGACAAAGATAATCCTAATCATTTAACTGACTGTGGGAGATGTAATTCGATGTAACAGAGTTTTATGTTTTCATTGGTTGTTTATGCTGATTTTGAACCATGGAAGGTTTTTAGACTTTAGCCTCCTTTTAGGCAAAACTTTGCATTAAACTATTGAGAACAAACATTGATGGACTGTGCTGTAGCCATTAATTCAAGGATGTGGGTTAGCAGTGCATGTTGGTTGAGCCATTGCGGTGGAAATTAATGTGCAATTAGTGGGGCTATCTCAGGCATTATGTCATCTGAACCCACTTTGAGCCCTCGATAACTGGAGGACAGCGAGAAGGGAGAGGTTTTAATGAAAGAGGATGAGTGAAAAAGATGCACGGGATAAAATGTTGAATGGGTGAGGCGAAGGGAGTGAGACTGAGAGAAATAAAAGAATAATGATCAGCTAAATATATATTGAACTACTGGTTACACTCAACAGAGGTCTCTGATTGTCATCCTCTCGTGTATTTCGTTCTGCTGAATACCTTTCCTGTACCCTAACACAAGTTTTGTATTAAATTCATTCTAATCAGTATAAAGTGCCTTTGTGTTTTTCTGAGTTATTTTTTATTGCATGTGAGTTGATTGCATTGTTTGAAAAGAAAAATGGCTGTAAGTCAGAAAATTTCTGCATAGTTACATTTTTTTATTTTTTTTTGCTTACTTCACAGACCAGAACTAATTAATTTTGTGAGTTAGGAGGCATTTCTCTAATGGTCGAAAATGAAAGCTGATGTAATAATATAGTCATAAAACATCAGACTTTAACTGAAGCCACAGAAAAATATTAGCAGAAATTAATTTTATAGCTCGTGTGAAATCAAACTATCTTTAGTTTAGTTCCAGTCATAAAGTGGAGGCTGCTTTTCTTTTAGAACCTGCAGCAACTCCTGTTGCAATGAAAGAACAAATGATCATTAGATTATTTGAATGAAATGGAAAGAAATATTACAATAAGTGTAAAAGTACAATTCAGCACATGGATTGGTGAAATAAACTTTTCTATTAGTTCAATGTTGAGATTCCTCAGTAGCACTACGTGAAGCAGAAGATGATTTTCAAAAGGCACAAACACAGAGTTGGAGGTGGAAGAAGTTATGTTAACAGTTTCCCTGTTGAAGACCAAAACAACAAAAATGAGAATAAAAGACAGAGCAAGCTGAGCAGTTTAGAAACAAGAAGAGGGATGGCAGATATATTGGAAAAGCATGTTAGATGTCGAGATGGAAGAGAGGAAATGAGGAAGCACACAGAGAAGTTTAATTGATGCTGTGAGGCAGAGTATGGAGAGAGTTAGTGTGACAGAGGAAGATGACAGGGATCGGGTGAGAAGGAGGCAGATGCCCCTCTGTAAAATGGCAGGGGCAGAGCAAAATGAAGAAGTCCCAGCCTACTTTGTTTATAACCACTACTGGAAAAATTATTCTGCACATGTCCCAGCAACCAGAACAACAGTGGTGCAGTTATTTGATTTCTACAAACATCCAGATGACGTAGAAATAAATATTTCAGTACCTAGCCACACTGCTTGGCCTGGAAATTCAACTTTAAATGCCTTGTTTTATTTGTTTTACAAGCAGAAATTAAATCTACATATGCCCTCCCACAAAATTTCTTTATCACAATAGTTGCTCAGTGGCAACACCAATGTTGGATTTGATTTGTATAACAAATTAGAGCCCAGATCTTGTAATAATTTCACGTCCAACTTCAGAGCATTCTTTTAAGCCAAGGAAATCTGTGTAATTTTCTGATGTATTCTCTTCATTTCATTGTTTGACCTCTAGAAAACATAGACCAGCAGAAAGGCTAATAAACAATTTACCTCTGCAACTTTAGTTTCAACATTGTATAGCGACAATGTTGAAACTAAACTCTGGTGTGCTTGGCAGCCTCCAACTTATCTGGTGAGAATTTGGTAGATTTTAAAATTGGAACTTTATTGTCTATGTTTTGCTTAACTTAACAATGGTAGTACTCTGCTCTCCTCTAAAACACACATAAATGTATTTATGACCCAAATCATGCAGTTTAAAATACAGTTATCCCGGATACTTACCAAGTGTTTATAAACTTTTGAATTCAAGGGAAGCTACAAAAAAATATTTTCATCAAGTTTTCTGGCACTTAGCAAATAGACATAATTTTGGTAATTCTAACTAATCTAAATCAATAAATGAATGGTTTGATTTAACATTAAACAATGACGAAAAAAATGCGTTCGTGTTTTTATATTCAGTATGTAAATATCAGGTTTCAACTCTATATACCTTACTGCAAATATTAGTTTCATGTCGTATATTAAAAAGTATACAGTTTCATCTGGCTTCAATTGTTATTTTGTAATCTATTTTGTGTCTATTTTTTTCTTTCTAGTCTTTAAACTACAAAGATATCCACATAACTACATTTTGTCTGATACAATTTCCACCTCTGCTTCCTACTTTAGAAGTTTGACCGTTTTATCCAGGCTGGTTTGCGACGGGGGGGCCGCTCAAAATGAACATCATGTTCTTTAAGCATCTAAGTGAAATGCACATGTTGCAAATGAGATGTGTGAAAGACTGCTGAAAAGAAGCAATTAAGAGTTGCGTCTTCAGTTCTCTAAAAAACACTCCAATCGAATCGAAGCTTCTCTTGCCATCGCTGCTGCTGCTGCAACGTGGGGTTTCCCAGCGCCGACTGCAGGGTTACCGCGCCCATCTCATCGGTCGATGGCTGCTTGAGAGTCATACTACGGACAGGGCAGGTGTTGGGTTTTTGCAAAGGTGAGAGTCTAGGCTCCCTTGTTGGTGAGGAATAGTGACTTTTAAAATTAGCTGGGTTGACTGCCAGTGCACTGTCATCCACACAAGGCTTGTGGGTGTGATTTCCCCCTCCCCCTCCCCTCTCCGCCTGGTTGTCAAGCTCCCCAGCCGTAGCCTGCGTTCGGGAAGGGCTGCTCCTCAGAAATCTACGCTAGCTGGCTTAGCTAGTTAGAAAGCTAGCACTGTGCTGTTCGTTGATGCGTGGATCGGAGGAATACGCCGTCTTGGTTTCCAGTCAATGCCAAAACGCAAAAACAGGCGCAGATTGAATCAGGTAAGGCAAAAATCAAACTATTATATTGCGTTATCTCAATTTAAAAGTTAAATGTTAATCCCATTAGCTGGTGAATTGTGGTATAATCGAACTGCCCGGGGGTGGGGTAGCAGCAGCTGGCCTCTTAGCCATCAGTTAGCATCGGTTTGCTAACGATAAGCTTATTTTATTATGAGCGGTTGCATGAGTATTTGCTGTACGGGTGGGGGTTAGTCTCGAAACTTTGCAGCGGGTGGGTAGATGGTAGCAACCATTTGTGTGTATCACATCCAGGCAATTACGAAACATTAACTACTCTTAATGTCGCCGAAAGGTTCTGGGATTCGTTAAAGCAGCTTTCTCGCTAGCCTTTCAAAACTGCTGTCAGTGAAGGCAATAATGGCCCAGTCAGGGGAGGTGCTTCTTGGCCTAAAATACGTCTCTCAAAGCTACTCAGTCGCCTGAAAATTTTAAAAGAAAAAAGAATTAAAGTAACAATAAGGAATATCGCGTGTTGTATATGTTCCATGCAAAGTGATTTGTATTGTAATCTTAAATGTAAAGACGTCGCTGTGGATTCAGGTTGACACATAGGGTTGGGCTGAATCAAACGTCCTGTAAACAAATTTGCCATCAGATGCTCGTAAATGACAGTAATAACGAATCTACTAACATGGCTTAGTTCTGTACCTTAGCAGCATTAGCTTTATTTAATTATGCTTGTGAAAAGTCAACACTTTAAGATAGAGGCACCATTAATGTGGGCGCGTTAACACCCTGTTTATGGAAGCCAATACGTTAGCTTACTTCGGCCCCAGAGGTGCACCGCCTTTCCTTGGAAACCATCTAAATTTTTACAACATATAATGGTAAATTTCGTTTAGTTTTTTTTTTTTGGGGGGGGGGAATTAAACACCTCGAGTGTGTTAATTACATTTATCTCACTGTGGCGATACAGGCCACCGCCGCCCGACCTTGCTGTTTTTTTTTTTTTTTTCGTTTTTTTTTTCTTACACTCTTGGGTTCTACTACAAGATTAAACAACCCCGTAAATATTCCCATACGGTGCAATTAAATTAGCCGGGACCAGTAGCGTTTAAAGAGATTGGTGGTGTCCGAGTAAGTGGATTTCTCTGGGACGGTAAACAAGACACTTTCTGGGTTTATCCGGTGTTGGCTTAAAAGCTAACTACATAGCACTCAGTGTAATTGCGGAAGATCAGCGGAGTCCTCCCTGAAAGCGGCTGTGGTTTCGTTATTTTGCATTAGACGATGTAGCCGTTCGGTTTCCGTGGCGTAAATTTCATAGAAACTTGTGGTTAGACTACATTTCCGGTAACTCGTTGTTGACGCTTAAGCGAAATATAGAAATTTGAGCGTCTATGTGAGTTTTTCTTCCGAATATGAGCGTTGCCCTGCCTGTAGGCCTACACCGACAATCTGTTAGCAAAAGCTAACTAGCAGACAGCAGTCTGCAAGATGGCGTTTAGCTGCATCTTCTCACATTTTCATTAGTGCATAGCATATTGTCAACACATAGTGTGTTGCTAAGTAAATGCATATATTTGATTGGACTTTGACACCAGGAATCTGATTCTTGGCCTCTTGACGCAACATTATGCGGAATTACTGAAATGCTCTCACCTTACGAACAACAACAGACTAACTGAAAAGCTTTCCGAGGCATTCAAATACAATGCAAAGTATTTGATTTGTTTGTAACAGTGTTGAAGGCAAATCACAGTGCTTACACAGAACTTCTTCCATAGCTGTTTGCACACTGAATACAGTGTTGGTTCAACATGCACACTGCAAACACTAAGAGATTACCTGTCAGGTTTGTTAATGCAGTTTATTTTACAGCTGCCTGTTAAATATTGCAGAATTTCTGTTAACTTTGAATGTCCAAACCCATTATTTAATTTTTAGTATTAAGTATATATACTTTAATAATGCACATTCCCCCCTCTCTTTGTACAAGAACTAAAAGAGAATTTCTGCTTCAGGACAGTGGCTTTAATGGCAGCCATTAATCTAGGCACTTTTTCAAACAAAGTGCCTGGATTCTTTTTTTTTTTTCATGTGTTTATGAAAGAATTAAGATTAAACTCATCCTTTTATTAAGCTGAAAACATATTTCTAATGCCTGGACTGGCTTTGCTACTATTTCTGTTAGCAGACATGGATTGGATTAGGGACTCATTGACTGAGGATTTCAGCTTTTAGGATTATGGAGTTGCTCAGTGATATTGCTGGTTATGGCCTTTTCCATGATCCAGCTTTAGATCTGTAAAACATTGCATTATCAGAATTCGGCCGTCTTTTGTAAACAGATGTTTACATGTGCCCCTCTTTCCTCTAAGTTGGTGAAAATTGCGCAAACAAACACATCTCTTTAAGCCTTGCAGGACTTGGAAACAGCTAGTGAGCTGCCACTCCAGGCTGTTTGCTACTGCTCATTGTTTATCATGCAGTCAGCTGACCCTGATCAGGCGCTTGGAAAGGAGAAGTGATGAGAGAGAGGAACTCCGTAACTGTAGGCATCCACAGATCTTAATGGGAAATGTGCAGCTATTTCTGTTCTCGTCGCGGGATATGTAAAATTTGGTTACGGCACAAAGGCGTAACACATCAAAGTTCAAGTTGTGAATGCAAATTACATCTAGGTTAGAAAGAAATCTAAATAATTAAATGAAATTTGTAGACAAAAAAAAGGGTTGTAGCAGTTCAACGGGTACTGAAAGTGATGTGGACTGCTGCAGAAATGGTTAGTATCACATCTGAGAGCAAAGTAATGTGGTTCTGAAACCCAAATTAAACAATTTTCTCCAGATGCTTTCAGGCGCCTTAGATAAAACTGGAAGTAGACGGGTTTTGTTGTTGTTGTTGTTGTTTCTATAGGCAATGTTCAATAATAAAAATATTATGTATTAGATTTAAACTACAAAAAAACTGAGATAAAAAAAATTGTAAATTAATTTAAAAATATTAATTACTGTCAAAGAAGACATAAACAATTCACAAAAGATTAGGGCCACATAATATTTTATGTATAAAAATATGGAATTGTGTAAATAATGTTGAGCATAAATAATTGATTATAGATTTGTCCATAGTAATCTTAACAATGTCACAAATTAGACTTCAATAAACAGAATTATCTGAAAATTGATTAAATCGATCGATAAAGTAGAAAGAGGTTAAATCTGAGATTAGATATTAACTTTAAACTTTAAATTCGTGATGAAGATTGCATTCTCCTGTCCCTGGATGTAACTAAATAATAACTATATTCCATGACACGTTTTGTTACAAGATTAATGAGCGTAAGAGGATCATCTATGTTAGAAAGGTCAACCAATCAGCAAATCTGAAAGATGATGTAGACGGATAGAGAAGATTGTCAAACACGTCCTGCAACCTCCAGTGACATTAGTGTACTGACTGAAAGACACCAGGTAAGGGAACTGGGAAGCAAACTCACAGCTATTTACTGCCTATCGTTATTTATAGTTTGTCTTGGGTGTGGTTATTAGTGAAGCTTTAATTGACTTAGATTTAGCAACTGGACAGTATATAATTTATACTTAAAGCTCATGTCAGGAGTATCTTTTTAAAGGTTGTGTTTAATGTCTATAGAAATCTAGCTTGCAGAAGAGATATTTAAAAAAATATATATATGTATTCCTGTTCACTCATAGATTGTAATGTTTCCCACTGTCAACTCTGGCAGAGGGCCACAAATGGTAGTTTTAAATATTAATAATCACAAACAATGGAGTGTAATTATGTGTTCCCAGTTGTAGTTGTATTAATACAAGGCTGTATCAAATTATAATTGCAATCTTTAAGTAATTTGTGACTACCTACAAATAAAATTTTTGGCTATTTTTAAAGTCTTTTGTCATACAGTTTAATGAGCTGTTGCATAAGAATCGTCTTAAACTCAATAGTTTTGTATCGTAAGCCAATTAATCTAATTGCGTTCTAAACTTCTGGTAAATGAGACAATTAGATGGTTTAGTACGAGTATAAAAACTAGTTTTATGGATTGAATTGAATACATTTACTTTATTAGATGGACATTTGGATGTCCTCTTGGTGCTGTATTAATATAAATGGCTTATTGATCACTTGGCGAAAATTCTGACTATCCCAGGGATTGAGGTCAACAGGATAATGACTGCTTTTCGGATCACAGGAAAGTCATGCCTTAACAGGATTTGTCTGCTGATCTGAATTGTGTGTCGGGACACATCGACATTGCAGCAGAATTATAAGGTTGAACAGGGAGCAGTATGTTGCCCATTCTATTCTATCTGCTGGTTAAAATTGCTTTTTGCCATTTTGCATTTTAGATTTCTAAACTAACTTTAAATATAATGTTGTTCTTGCTCTTTAAAAAAAAGATTGACCGTGTATGTTACCTTTTTCTCTCTCCTTTTCTTTTCTGTCCGTTCTTAGAACAACAAGTGCCCCGGTAGTTGGAGTAAAGTAATTAAAAAAGCAGGATAAGATGAGTGAACTGGACCAGTTACGCCAAGAGGCAGAGCAGCTCAAAAATCAAATAAGAGTAAGTAACAAAATTCAGTTGTCCATGTAGAAGATGGCGCATGTGATGTGTACAAATGTAAATATGCTAAAGAGCTAAACTCTCTTTTTTTCCAGGATGCTAGAAAAGCATGTGCAGATGCCACACTATCACAGGTAATGTCTGACAGAGTGCTTTGCTCTCAAAGATTCATTGTGAATACAGTAAAATTCAGTGGATTATTCTGAGCCTAACAAAAGTCTGTAATGTTTTGCAGATCACAGCTAATGTCGAAGCCGTTGGCCGAATCCAGATGCGTACAAGACGAACGCTGCGGGGTCATTTGGCCAAAATCTATGCCATGCACTGGGGGACGGACTCCAGGTACGTTATTTTCTAAACACGGATTTTTTAGCTGAAATCATTTTCCAGCTGTGTAATGTTGTTCCTGCTCCTGTTTTTAGGCTTTTGGTCAGCGCCTCTCAAGATGGAAAACTCATTATTTGGGATAGCTATACCACAAACAAGGTGAGTTTTATTTAAAGATACAGTAAAAATGAAATGTGCAGCAGTATGGATGCACAAATCAGTGATTTGTCTTTTTGCACAATTTTTTTTTTTTTATTCCATAAATAAACATGTTCCTCTTTCAGAAGAAGAAAATTTGTATATTAGTGGCTCTTTGAACTGATCCAAGCAAAAACAGGTTTATACTGCAACACCCATTTTTTATGTGCTGATGCCGATACTTTAGTTCTTAAAACAGAACTGATGAGTTGGGTTTTAATTTCTGTTCTTTTTAGTACATTAAAATGCTTTTGAGGTAAACTCACAGCAAATGTATTTTTTTTTTTTATGTGTAATAAAATATTAGTTGTTCTTCTGGTGCACAGATACTCTAACCTGTACACTTTGCTTAAGCGTAAAAAAGTGAGTTATTTACTAAAGGTGCAACAAGCAGTTTTGTTGCTGGTGTCAAGTTTTGATCTGCTACTTTAAATTTATGTCCATGCCAGTTTTTTTTAAAGAACTGCATTACAAGAACATGTTAGCGCAGCATTCAGAGTATATTTCCTAGCCTTTCTGCTGATAGAAGTCATTAATTATTTGCAGTAGGAGGAAAAACAATGTCATGCAGTGAGTGTGAGATAGCAGCTGCTGTAAAAAAAAAAAAAGGCTTTTTATAACAAAAGGCAGCAGGTTTGACAGTTTAAACTGTTGTAGCCTTTGCGTTAATGATTAGTATGGCCATCATTATTAAAACTACAGTAACTGTATGGATTTCCTAAAGACGATGCATCCATACCAAAACTCTTTTCAAAAGATTTCCCAAAAAGCTGCAAATATTTCCAAATCCAAACAGGTTGAAAGCTTAAATTCTTAACCATAGAATGACTTTCTGGTACTTTATACAACCTTCCTGTTATCTGCTTTAAGTTTTGTTCTCTCAGCCTGATTTAACCACAAACATGTTGCCTACAATTCTTTGCTTTCTCTGATGTCGAACATCACTTAGTCGATTTAAGTAACAACCTCCAAATTGAAGGCTGTTATCTGAGTCACCTGATAGTTTAGAGAGGATTTTGAGTCTGACTGGTCAGTACCAGTCAAGGTCAAAACACTGCCCAATATCCTTTTGAGGTTTTTTTTTTTTTTTTTTTTTTTTTTTCTGGCACTAGTGACTTTTATTTGCTGCAGATTAGACAGGAAATGGGTAGAGGTAGAGGTAGACATGCAGCAAAGGTTCCTGGGTAGGAATTGAACCCCAGATGGCCGAGTTGAGGACTGATGGCCTCTGCGGGACGGCTACTCCTCCTCTACGCCGCGCTCCATCAGGCTTCAATGCAGGATGACGTCGGCAGGCATAGAGTTATAATTGGGATGTTTTCTTTCCCATCTTATATACCTTAATATCTTCAGAGGTTTCAACGTCTCATTTCAAGTTTTTTGTTTCTTTTTTAGTATTGGTTTTCAGTAATTTTTGCTGCATTATAAAAGTGAAGTCATATCTTGTAGGAAAACCTTTAGCAATACTGAGATTTGTTCAGTTCTGCATATTTTTTTTACTGGCATTCCTTTTGTTTAAAGTTAAACAAGCTTCTCATCTGTTTAAATTTCTATCTTTTCCTCCATCAAAAACAGAAAATTCTTGCTTCAAACTTGCATTTTCTCTGACCTAACAGTTTTCTGTGTGTGTTGCTGTGTTCTGCAGGTTCATGCCATTCCACTTCGATCTTCCTGGGTCATGACTTGTGCATATGCACCTTCAGGAAACTATGTGGCCTGTGGTGGCTTAGACAACATTTGCTCCATTTACAACCTGAAAACACGCGAGGGGAATGTACGTGTGAGCCGTGAGCTCGCAGGACATACAGGTATAGGATACTTCACAAATACAGGGTATTTGTGTGCAAGTATAGATTTGCATAAAACTGCATTGGATTTTTGGGTTATTTATCAAATTTGTCTGCTGGTTGTTTGACTGTTAGGATACCTGTCCTGCTGTCGCTTTCTTGACGACAACCAGATTGTTACAAGCTCTGGAGATACCACTTGGTAAGTTAAAAAAGAATAGCTAGAAACATTTATCTTGTCTAAGTAGTATTTCTATGAAGGGAACAGAAAACAGTCTGACTGTCTTGTTATTTTTCACAGTGCACTTTGGGACATCGAGACAGGCCAGCAGACGACCACATTCGCTGGACACACAGGTGATGTCATGAGCCTGTCTCTCAGCCCCGACACTCGGTCATTCGTCTCTGGTGCTTGCGATGCCTCTGCTAAACTCTGGGATGTTCGAGAGGGGATGTGCAGGCAGACTTTCACTGGCCATGAGTCTGACATTAATGCTATCTGTGTAAGTCCTTTAAGCTCTGCTTCACTTTTTAAATGCACATTCTTAATGTGACCAAGTTATGTGCCACTGTTGTGCTTTAATACTTGCATTTGTATGTTTCAGTTCTTCCCTAACGGCAATGCCTTTGCCACGGGCTCTGATGATGCCACCTGCAGGCTGTTTGATCTGCGAGCTGATCAAGAGCTGATGATCTACTCTCACGACAACATCATATGTGGCATTACCTCTGTTGCATTCTCCAAGAGCGGCCGCCTTCTTCTGGCAGGATATGACGACTTCAACTGTAATGTGTGGGACACACTAAAAGCTGACCGTGCTGGTGAGTAACTGGGCAATGTCTTAAACAGGTTTGTCTCAAATAGATTATTTTATTACATTACGTTTTGTACAAAAATGGTGTCAGATCACTTTGCTGTCGCTTATCAGTAACCCAGCAGTGGTAGAGTGTGTGAAGTTTTTACCTTGAAAAGCTAAAGATGGATGGTGTATTTAAAATCGAATTAGTAGCAGGATCATGTGTGCAATAAAAATCCTCAGAGGGAATGTGCTGGTTAACGGCTGGAACATTTGGTTTGAGACCTAAACATTTGTAATGATTAAAGTTAATATTCTGCATTAGGCAGCAGCCATCTTAATGGCAGTAAGATGAAGTTCTCCCTTTGTCAGCACACTGGCTAACGGTATGAACAGTGGTTCTCACGCTTCATTCAAAGGCTTGCACCACCTTAGCAGATGCTGCAGATACCTGTTAATCACCCATTCATTAAGTTGTGGGAGTGGCAGCTGGGAAATGGCTAAAACATGCAGAAGAAACCAGGAATTACAGCTGTTAAACAACAGTTTCTTTAAAGCATCTTAACGTCACAGCAAGTTTCTAGACAGGTTAATTTTTTTTACCATTAATTTTTTCCCGAGGCCTACTAAAGTCTCAGAAAATCCTTAAATTACTTAATTTCAATTTTAAACTTTAAAAGGTCAACAATATGTTCAGATTTACCACACTAAGGTTTAGTTGTGTGTTAAAAGTTCTGCTCCTGAAGTAGGCTTATTGTACTTTGTTTTGACTATCAGTAATTTAAATGTAGTTGTGCTGGAGTTGCATGACCGACAAGAAGTTTGTCTTAAAGAAATTCAGGTATTTGCTGAAGTTTTGAGGTGAGGATAAAGTCAATAAACTCCCAAAGTGATTACATTTGACCTGTTATTGTGGCTGTTCTGTCCGACCTGACAACTGATAGTTCTCTTGTTTTTCTTTTTTTTTTTTTTTTTTTTTTTTAAGGTGTGTTGGCTGGACATGATAACCGCGTTAGCTGCCTGGGAGTTACTGACGATGGCATGGCAGTTGCAACGGGATCCTGGGACAGTTTTCTGAAGATCTGGAATTGAAGCCTGAAGGTTCTTTTTGTCGTATTTGCATTAAAGGTAGAGATGCACCGATCAGAATATTGTAGCTGACTTTCTATTTCTGCTTTTCATTAAGCTTTGACCTGCCGGTACTAACTTCATCAGATTCTAGTTTCTCTTTAGGAACATTATTTTCACTACCTTTTGCCAGCCTTCCTTTATTGTGCGAACTTTAGTTTTTTATGATGGACGAAGTGTCATGTTGGCTATTAACTATGCTGCTAGCATCTCTATAAAATACTTCTGTGTAATATCTATAGAATTAGAACTCAGAAATTTCCAAAAGGCTGCCAGCATTTCAAGGTTTTATAACAGATAGACTTTACTGTACTTTGTTCAGTCTTCCTGTTCTCAGCTGGAGGTCTTGTTGTCTTTCTCTCAGCTTTTCAAACCACAAAGACATCTTATATGTCATAGAAAAGGTTCCTTGTATATACATTGGTTTGCTCTGAGTTCATTTCCTTATTTAAAAAGTGCAGTTTTTACACTCCTGTTGGCACGTAGGAACAGTTCATTCACTGTAAATGGATCAGCTGGATATTTGAGTTTCTAACCAGCTGATCGCCGGTCAGAGCAGGACAGGCACAGAATCGTCCGATTCCGATCACCAGCTGATTTCTCGGTGCATCTCTAATCGAAGGCGATTAGTTTATCTTGACTTTAACAAATATTCTGAGAATTCTTGGGCCTGCTCAGCTGCTGGGCATAAACATCTGTATGCTATTCTGCTTCCCTGTTTGTACATGACTCTCTCTTCTGTTGTTTCTCAAAATGTCTTTCTTTGTTCCCCAGATGTTCTTTTAACTCCAAAGTTGACTGGAAGACCATTACAACTTGAGAATGTTCACAGCGTCATCTTCAACACTGTTTAAACTGACTTGGACACCATAAAAACGAAGGGAAACCAATGCCTTTCCTACACAAAGAAGAGCACAATTGTTTATCACCTAGTTAAGAAAGGATCTCCTGTGGTATCAAATCAGAAACTTGTGCATTCCTTCTTGGACCATTTTATGTTACCTTGAAAGAGAAAACAACACTATCATCCCATGCAAATGTGTGCGTCTTGAAAGCAAATGTTGGAGTGTAATTGTACAAATTATTTAACTTTTTTTTTTTTTTTTAAGATTTCTATTCTGATGGTTTATTATTCTTGATGGCTTTTCTCTTTGTCATATTTCTTTAGTGGTTTTAGATATGTTTGAATTACAGCTTGTCTTTGTAATCCAGGTAAATCATATGAGAAAAAAAAAAATGCAGAAGTAAAAGCTTGGATCATATTACACGAGCAGCTTTCGAAAATGTCCAGGATGTATTTATATTCTAGCTGTTTTTGTTCCATCACGGCTTTTTGCACATGAAGCTTCGCCTCTAAACTAATAACATTGTTAATTAACCAGGCACATGCTATAAGTTATGAATGCTCATTCCAGTACAAACGGAGTTATTATGAGGAAAACTATCCAGTTAAACCCCGCAATTCTTGTACATGCCTTTTTGGCTTTTGGCGGGGAAGGGCAGGGTAGTGACTTAGGCTCAGAGTTTAATAAGGCATGGCTTGAATTTACTATATAGAAGGGGTTTTGTGTTCTGTATCCACTTTGAGTGAAACACCTCACCTGACTTAAATACACACTTCCTTTGCTTGGGACTGCAGTTACAACTCTGTGAATGAAATGTACAAATCAATGTCTGAAAATAATGGTCTGATGTTTTAAGTTAAGACATGAAATTTTGTCTGCCATGAGTTAATTTAGATGTGCATGCTGTAGACTTGCTTTCAATGGTGCAAAAAATCCTAGATTTTCTTTTGTTACCAAAAAGGAGAGTTAACCTATTGATTGAACTTAATAGAGGCCATTTTTTTTTGGCTCAAACTCTGCATACATCATGTACTAATACTGGTAATGCTATGCACCAGAGTGGGCAAGAATGATGAAAGGCTTGATATTAACTTCATACTTAGTGTAAATTATGCTTACCAGTTCTATTGATGCCATTTTTTAAAAATAATTATAACAATCATTGTGAGAAATCTATCCTCTCCTTCCAATCTTCACTCTCAATGGAACAAAAATGTCCTCACATACTGTCCATACTAAAACTTTTGTACATTTTTTTTTTTTTTTTTTTTTTGGTCTTAAACTGAAAATCGGAGCATCTGAATGCCATTTCACTGTATACAGAAGCACTTTTGTTAAGGTTGTGAGATACTTTCACTTTTCTTTTTTTTCTGCAATGATGTACAATAAATGTGATGTATTCGTGTGTGGCCACAAGTGAAAATGCGATTCAACTGAGATGGATTCTCCTTTTCTCTTTCCATTGATAATATAGAGCTCTGCACCCTTATGTACCTTTCCACTTTTTGTATTTCATTTCAGTCTGTTGGTGTTCCACGGTGAGCTGGATGCAAGATAGATACTGTACTAAATTGTACTGTTATTGATTGAAAAATGTAATAAAAAGCTGTTTGAGATCTCTTTTGGTGCATTAAAAATCTTTAATCGACTTTTACATGTTTTTGTGTTAACATTCATCAAGTTGTAACTAGTTATTTTTAACCACTAAGCTTTTTCTCTATTTTTACTCTCTCTGTAAGGGTAATACTAACAATGCACAAGTTAAACTTTCATAACATTAGTTTTAATTAAATGGTGGGAGGGGAAAATATTTTAATATAGCTTTGTTCAAATTGTCTTTAATTTTTTTGTTGGGCCTTAGGATGTTTAGGTTTGAGAGTTGCATAATCTGGATTTAAAATGGAATCAATTTAACCACAAAATCAAGAATTACTTATGCTGGAAAAAATAATATACAGATAATCATAGCTCCTTTTGAGTTGGAGGTTTTAAAACTGCTAAAATTATCCACCCCTGTGGTTTTTTTTGTGCTCATTGAGCAAAGTGGCATCCATTTTTACTGTTTTATAGATTGATACAAGTATAAAAAGTGTGTTATTCTTAATCTGTTCATGTAGCTAGTCTGCTTAAAATGCTTCTTGTAGCCACCATTCTATTACTTAAGTCACCTTTATACTGAAAAGAGAGGCGCTTTATTCTTAGGACTATGGTAGACTGTTTTTCCTCACCAGAAATATTTCCAAATAGTATTCTTCTTTTGAGGGAGGAAACATTTCAGTAGCTTTCCCTCTGTGAAGCAACAGGTGATGGAGAGGTATTGCTGCATTAATCAGCAGTTTGAGAAAGCCCACACTGGAATTTTTCAGACATCCAATCCAAAGGACTTTAAACCACAGGGGTGGATAATTTTAGCAATTTTAAAACCCACAGCTTTTTAAAAATACTGTTGATCTTGGTACTGAAAACTGGCCCATGCACATATCTGTCCCTGATTCCTATTCTAAGATCAAGCTAAGTGTTTTGAATTACAAAGAAAAATAATATTTGCAACTTATATATATATATATGTCATCGTATAATAGTCAAGACTAAAAACATTTCCATAATATCTGAAGTTCTTTGAAAGAGAAGTCTGAGGTGTATGAATCTTAATATTATGCACTCCTTTTGGTAGATACATTTATTTTACAGTATAGATTGATTGCATCAATAAATCAAAAGAATACAATTGTATAAACAGTAATGGTTATAGAGTCTAACAACTGCTGGGAGGAAGGAACTACTATAGGGCACTTTTGTGCACCTAGGATTCAGCAGACTCAGAAAAAGCTTTCCAGTTCAGTAACAGCTTCATGCGATTGGCATCTTCTGATAGACTGTTAAGAAACAACACATTTTGTACACTTTATATGCCTAGTAATATTTGTATGTTTTTTTATGGCCTATGGTATCAGTGGTTATTTTTCAAAATCACTGATTCCCATTTTAGTCGAATCAAAACAATTAGAAACAACAAAACAAATAATTTATTTCTTACAAGTATGATGGTTATAGAATGTGTTTCTTCTCACTTTACATTATGTGTGTGAGTATATATATAAAAAATGATTTTAGAAATAATGTAAATGGGACCTATTTAAAGCTATTGAAGATAAAAATATATAAATTAACCTTAATATTATTGCAAATGTGTCTCTAAAGCTTCGTCCTCATACTTTTTTTCTTCTTTAAAACAATAGTATAGGTTTTTATTTAATATAGATTCATAATTTATTTTTCTTTTAGTCTGGTAAAACGTATTTATGACAACTATGCCAAAATGAGTGGTTCCAAACAAAGCAGATCAAGTATAAATGCTACGGTCTTTACTAGGCTGCGCGGACAACCGCCATCTTCCCTTTCCCGACAAACCAACTGACGGAAGTTGTCGTTATGGATGAAAAAACTCTGCCAGAACGATTCATGACGAGGGGCGAAACAACAAATCAAACTGATTATCTGCTGTGTAGTTCATCACAGCCATGAACATGCTGTAATAGATTAGCAGTTTTACAATATCTAATGATCGATTTGTTCGTTAGGTAACGACAGATTATTTGATTTGTCGTTTTAACGACGCAGTGTACAAACAGTGTCCCTCCTAAAAATGACACCGCCCAATCAAGTGACGTAGTTCCTGCTTCGCTTAGCCCAAGCCATTTTGGAAGGCCTTACGTGGTGTCGTCTGTTTTCGCCTCGTGGAAAAACATTCACCTTTACCGACCGTCTTGCTTTACTTGTGAGTCGAGACGAGTCATTTGCAAAAGTTTTGAAACGTCTCCAGTTTTCGTACATTAGTTTGTAGGGGAAATAGTTTTGTCAAGTTTGTTCCCGCCGGCGGAGGAGCACATTGGAACTGTTGTCATCCGGTGTTGACGACACAGATCGCTGTCCCGTCTTGCATCGAACAAAGGAAGAACAAAGCTGAGGTTCGTCCTGTAGCACAATCTACGGGAATTATTTAAGAAAGTTGGTATTAAACATATCGTTGTGTGAAGAGACGTTAAGTTGAGAAGTTTTTCTCCCACAGACGGAACCAACAGATTGGGCTGACTGATTCAGCTCTGTTAGCATCAGCTAAGGTTAGCCGGACGAACGGGGCTAACCGCTTTTCTGTTTTTATTCAGAAAACAATTTTTTTTTCTTAAATACGAGAATGGCAGAGGGGTACATTCGGGTGGCGGAGGAGGAAAACGAGGAGCCCATGGAGATCCCGGCCGAGGACGACGGTACGGTTCTGCTGTCAACAGTAGCGGCTCAGTTTCCAGGGGCGTGCGGCCTGCGGTTCAGGAGCCCCGTGTCCCAGTGCATGCGTGGAGTGCGTCTCGTGGAGGGGGTCCTGCACGCGCCAGAAAACGGATGGGGGAACGTTGTATACGTAGTGAACTACCCAAAAGGTAAACACAGAAACCTTCTAAATACCTTGTTTTTGTTCTTGTGTGTCAGAGTAGCGTTTTATTTTTGATTCGTAGTGTTGTTTCCCCGCAGTCGGAGTGAAGAAAAAGTTGACTTATTTTTGTCCACGCCCTCCATGTTAGAGCAGAGCAGCCGAAACTGGACAGTTTCACGAGGCATCCAGTGAAATTTTAAAGTTTCAAAAATGTTACTTCTCGAAAGGTCACAACTTGTTACATATGCTTTGTAAGAGTTGGACAATTTTGAAACTCTGGATAAATATGAAAACTGTTTTGTCTTCTGAACCATAGCAAAACATAACATTTAAAATCAGAATTTTTGAATACTAACAATTGATTTTTATTCAAAATGTCTCATCTTTAAAGTGTCATAACACAACAGTTTTTATCCAGTTTTATTTTCTACACTGATTCAAGTTATGAATGAATGAATTTTAGCTGGAGTTCATGTGTTTACATCTAAAATCTCTTAGTGTTTTAAGGTAATGAAGCTTCTTCTTAAATTAATATAAACAACATAAATGTTTCACTGACCAGCAGCTGTGCTTTAAAGATTGTGTAGGATAATTCAGTCCAGATTTAATAAAGGTAGGAGATGCTGAAAACAAACCAGGGAAGCCAAATTCTGCATGTTGCTTCATGGATCTTCTGTAACCGAATGTTACAAACGTTTTATCAAATAAACGATCAGCTAAATAAAATTTATATAGCTGCAAAAGTGATTGGATTTTACAATATGGTACAAATGTTTACATATAGCAGTCAAAAAATGCATCATGAAGAGGGAAAAACAGGACCTGTTAAAATATGAAATACTGTGTGACTTATCATGGCCACCAATTGTTTTCCTTTTATGGGTTTTGGAACAAAAACACAATCTCTCACTGGGGAAAACGTGGGCACAACAGAGCCAATAAAGCCCTTTAATTATAAATGGTAAGATGGATAGATTGCGTAACGCAAGCAGATAATTGCTAAATCCAACCTTTGTTCCTACAAACATTGAATAAAAGTTTCTATTTGATTGTAAGCTCACCTAAAAAGTATCAGATAACGTGATCAGAGTTATGAATCAGAAGAGAATAGGTTTTTATGTCTGTTCAAGGTTCATTTATGTATTTAATTTTAGATAACAAAAGGAAAATGGATGAAATTGATGCCTCTTCGGCGGTGAAGATGAAGAGGGGAGACATGAAGACCTCTGACCTGATCGTTCTGGGTCTGCCCTGGAAAACAACTGAACAGGACCTGAAAGACTACTTTAGCACATTTGGAGAAGTCATAATGGTCCAGGTGCGTCTCATAATGGTTTTGTTTGATGAACTGCATTCTTTAATTGCTTTTCACGTGGACATGTGTTTATTATTGATTATTGTTCTCTCAGGTTAAACGAGATGCTAAGACTGGTAACTCCAAAGGATTTGGTTTTGTGAGATTCACAGAGTACGAAGCTCAGGAAAAAGTGATTTCCCAGCGCCACATGATTGATGGGAGATGGTGTGACTGCAAGCTTCCTAACTCGAAGGTGAATATGGTAATGTCCATCCACATAGCTGCTTATATTGGCCAGAAAAAAATCCTCTATTAACACTCTGTAACAATTACGTTTCCCCCTCTGCTGTTTATTTACAGCAGGGTCCCGATGAGCCACTGAGGAGCCGGAAAGTGTTTGTCGGACGCTGCACAGAGGACATGACCACAGACGACCTTCGCCAGTTTTTCATGCAGTATGGAGAAGTCACAGACGTCTTCATCCCCAAACCATTCCGGGCTTTTGCCTTCGTGACATTTGCAGATGATCAGGTACTGTGTTAAATGCAAAAGAAGTATGTCGATATGTCTAATACATTTTTGTTTTGCTTTTCTATCACACGTAAATGTTTCAGCTCATTATACTGGTTTTAATGTCAGACAACGACAACCAGAGAAGAAAAAGGAGTTATCAAATTAGTTTTGCTCCTAATAAAATAAAATGTATCTTGTGTTAATTGTGATTAACTCAATGTTTCTGCAAAACAGAGATCAATTTCACAAGCCGTAGTAAAGCTTGATTACTGAAGAACCTCCATAACTAACGCATTTCTGTAAAACCTGTCTGAAGCCGGGAAGTAGGTTGGCTGGTCTTAAAAAGCAACAACTCATGACTCCATCTAAAGAAATTCAAGAATAAGAAACAAAATTACATCTGTAAGAATAACAAAAACATTTTATAAGTCTTGGGACTCCAGCAAACCTCTAAACTTGGTCCAATGCTTCATCAACATCTCATCCAGAACGAAACAAAAATCAGCCTCTGAAGCACCACAGACATCACATTTCTCAGTCAAGGTTAGTGTTGACACTGGACAAGGGAAACTCCACCATTGACTCCAAAACAAAAAAAAAAAAAAACAACCCAACTAGTCCTATTTTACATCAGTCAAAAAAAATCATATTCACAGCAAAGATTGTTGAGAAAATATTTGGTGGGCTGTTTAGAAGTAGCTCAGGTTTAGAGTCATGCAGCCTGTTGCATCAGGTGTAACATTGATGCAGCATTTAGAAAAATGCAACATACTAGCAGTTAAAAGGAAGTCGGTGAACTGCCAACTACGCCTGACACAAAAACACGTTGTGCTGGATGTTAAATTGTCCCAGAAATCATTGCAATTGTTTAGAGATCACTTTCAAATAGTGTACTGGTAATGCAAGAACAAACCCTCAAAGTTCAGTAAACTTTAGATTCTAATGAACATTTAACACTGGAAAACATTTTAAATATCCAAAATAAATAAACAATAATTAATAATGAAGTCTCTGTAAACAAAATTGTCGTTCACAAAAAGAGCTAGTTGAGACCAAAGCACCAGATTGAAGACTTTTGTACCCAGTTTTTGATGGAAAGAAATAAGCCACGCAAATTATTGAGCTCATTTTAATTTCTCATGCGATTAATTGATTTATCACTTACTGCAACAGACTTCTAACTATTAAATATAATTAAAATGATTCCTCATTACAGGGAGCGATTACTTATTATTTGGATTGTTTTTTTCTTTAATAAATGAAGTCGTTATTTTACATTTACTTCAGTTATTTTTCTCTATTAAAATTAGTTTGAGCTGAAACATTTAAAGTGACACAAAAGCAGAAACGGATGATGGGTGTAAGGGGTTAAGTCCTGTGTTTTGTTGTTTTGACCCGGC
This sequence comes from Girardinus metallicus, assembly GCA_903067095.1. Lineage (NCBI taxonomy): Eukaryota > Metazoa > Chordata > Actinopteri > Cyprinodontiformes > Poeciliidae > Girardinus > Girardinus metallicus. Next base: position 140,556 of record CAEGAE010028980.1, on the reverse strand, counting down.
AGGTCGCCCAGTCTCTCTGTGGAGAGGACCTTATCATCAAAGGAGTCAGTGTTCACATCTCAAACGCTGAGCCCAAACACGGCAATAGGCAGTTTGACCGTACGGCCCGGTTTGGAAACGGTTTCGGGGCCCAGGCGTTCGGTAGCAACCGTAGTGGGTTGGGGAGCAGCGCTAACAGTAGTCTGGCTAACTTCGGGTCGTTTAGCCTGAACCCCGCCATGATGGCCGCTGCTCAGGCTGCTCTGCAAAGTAGTTGGGGCATGATGGGTATGCTGGCGAGCCAGCAACAGACGTCCACCTCAGGCAGCAGCTCTAGTGGGACCAGTTCGAGCAGGGACCAGGGTCAGTCTTTCAGCACAGGCAACAGCAACTACGGCACCAGCTCGGCCAGTCTGGGCTGGGGCTCAGGGTCAAACTCTACCACCAGTGGCAGCGGGTTTAGCTCAGGGTTTGGGTCCAGCATGGAGTCAAAGTCCTCTGGGTGGGGTATGTAAGTTAAGTGTTTCTATGGTAAGTATTGTGAGAGAGACGAGTCTTTTCAAAAGTTTATTTCTGGTGTCGATGCGTATCTGAAAACTAAACACTTTGGTGAAAGACGTTTTGTACATTTGGAGAAAAAAAAAAAAATGCTAAAGATTTAATTTAGGAACCGTTGAAGTGAATTGTTTACCAGGATCTCTGACTAAAGTGCTATTTTTGCTGTCTTGTTTGTTTGTATCCATTTCAACTGGATTCTCTAATGCATGTATTGTGAAATGTGATTCCCATTTAGAAAATGCATGAATGTCTGCGGTTCACCATTATCCGGCTTTTGTCACCATCGGCTTGAGAGGCAATCTTGCATTGGAAAGAATCTGGTTGAAACTTAAATGTCTTTTTTTTTTTTTTTTTTTTTTTTAAAGTGCAACTTTATTTGCAGTCAAGTTCTGTGGAAAAGCCTTCACTGAAATCTCTTCTGCAGTTCACCTCTCTTCCATTTCCCCGCGACGAAGCTCCTCTTTGGCAGCATTCTTGGGGTGATACCCGTATCATTCTCCCTCTTCCCACCTGTAAATGCTATGCCATCAAAGAACGGCCTCACTCCGCATGTTCTAAGAGACGGTGGGTGTTTTCACTTTTATCCACTTTTTTTAAGAGAAAAAAAAAAAAAAATGGAGAGAACTGCGCAACTGACATTTTAAGAACTGATGAGTGCGATTGAGGATGGCTTGTGGCGAGGAGTGAAGCTATGAGTGAGCGAACGGAGAGGGACGCATGGACAGGACTGGTTGTGCGGTGGTAGAGCCCAATTTGACTGCTTTTCTGAGTGTGTGAGTGGAAGCTGCGGATGCGACGAGCGCCTCCCCCTAACACGGACATTCTTTAATTAGTACTTCAAGATTTGTCCCTTTTTCTTTCTTTTTTTTCTTTGCAAGTTTTTTTCTTCCTTCTAAGTATGTCTAAGTGCAGAAATATAAAACCTGTAGTGGAATGTTGTGATGAATATTTGTATTGCTTATATTATCTGATTTGAATGCTGTATGGTGTGTGCTTTCATGTTAATTGAACTGATCTGTAAGTGTGTTCTTGATGTGGATGACACCTGCTGAAGACTCTGGGGGGCCGCGAGTGAGGATGTGAGAACGTGGAGACGTGTGTGTCCAATGGTGCCCGGTAGCTCTTTGTCGTTTGTGAGGTGTTTTTAAAAAGAAAAACATGTCAAATGAAGGGAGTTCTCTAATAAAGTTCATTTGAATAGTTACTTAGCTGATACTGCTTGAGTCGGTTTGTGGAATCCAAAGCATCTAATTCGATTCACATATCTAGGGACCTTGGGCTCTGCTGGTCGAGGTCTCCGTTTGAACCCTGACCTGAAGGAAGAAGATGGAAGTTCCAACACTTTCAGTGTGTGGCCTTCTCAGACATGACATGGGGTAGTGCCCGTCCTTTTGCTGCTTCTGTTGGCTTTTTAGAGCACATTCCCAATTATAACCATCAACTTTGAAGGTTTGCGGTAAGTTATTTTAACAAACATGCACCCAGTTTTCTGGCTTTTATTAGTTTTCTCCTAAAACGATTTAAAGGAAATATAACTATTGCATTCGGACAATTTTGCTTGTTTGTAGAGATGCACCGACCCGAGCTGCCGTTGCTGAATTTCGATCCATTTTTTTTAAGCTCTGACCTACTGATAGTAATACATTTTTTTTCAGAATCAGATTTTTCTTTTAAATTTAAGAATGACAAATTAGTCTTTTCTGAATGTAAAGAAAATTAAATTGGTTTAAATAAGAGATTTCTTTACCCCCAAAAAAGAAGCAGCCTAAATAAACGGATGATAAATGGCATTAGTAGTTATTGCAATAAATGTCAAAGTTTATCGTTCTCAAAAATACAATTTTAATTTTCAAAGAACACTTGACACTGGAACTGGAAGACATTTTAAATGTCCAAACTAACAATGAAAAACAATAAATATTTTTTTTTCTCTAAACAAAATTGGCCTTCTGAAAATATTACATTGAAAATTATCGAGCTCATTTTTAAGCCCAAATTTAGTAAGTTCTCCTATCACTTAAAGATTGTTGGATGCAAAAACCAAATAAAAAAACAAACAATGTAACTCATTCCTCATTTGCTTCCTTACAAGACTTTCTTAAATGTGAAGGTAATAATATACATGTTTTTTTTGGCAATTTGAATCGAATTTCCAACCCGATTAGATTGTTTATGTTTAAGTCAGAGCTCAAGTCTTCGTGTCTCTGGTGTCCTGCAGCTTTCAGACCTTCCCTCCAACATCTGATTCAGGTGGCTGAATTGCTTTCTCAGCATCCATTCGACTTTGTCCTGCTAATGACCTAAATCTTGAACTTGGGAATGAATCTAAAAGTTGTGCGACTCTGGCCCTCGTGGACTGGAGTTGACGTTACTGGACTAAGTTGCTGTATTGTCTGAAGTTTCACTCCCTCCATGTGTGTAGACAGTGTTTTCCCTTCTATAAGGATGTTAAAGCTTCACTCGCTCTGAACTTTAAAATAAAATAAAAATTACCCCGACACTGAGAAACAGCCGAGTCTTTTAGTGACCCTCACAGAGGGAATCTTCTTTTCTGTGTGACCCGTTGGTACTTTTACTAATCAGAGGAAAGATCCGATGTTGGCTTCAGATCATCATGAAATAAGATTAGTTAGCCAGTTTCTCGGTGCATCTCTACTTTATTGCTTTATAAATATTGAGCTCTATGCATGGATTAAATTAAAATTGTCAGCGAGGTGGTTTACTTTAATTGCGGGTATTTTTCTCTTCGCCATTTCTTTCTTCTGCAGCTTCGGTTGCTTTTAAACCTTCGAATCTACAGACAGTAGTAACCATGCATCAGTTCTTACTCTCCCGCTTTCACAACTGGTAAACAGTTTTTTTTTTTTGTTTGTTTTTACGGATAAATATTTACCTGCATAGTGTTTTGTTTGATCAGGGATCAAAATTGCATATTTAGAGAAAAAAATTATTTCCCAAACCCAAATTTTTTTAATATAAAAATTACAGAAAATATTAAGGTAAATAATATACATGATGTTTATTCAGGGTTTTATTGTTAAAAAGCTTAACCACCATGTAGAACGTTTTAATAGGCTTTTGGGTGTGAATCAGTCAGGACAAAACGGTGAAGGGGCAAACTGCCTTGAAGCCTTAGTCAGTGCGTCAAACAGTATTTTAGAGGATTTCATGATGTGTTTAACAACCAAAGCCAGGTAGATGAATATAGGATTTATAGGACGCAGTAAAATGTTACATTAACAGTTCTTTTAAGATGTTGTCGCTCATCATTCGTCACTTCATGCCGACTCAATGCCTCCTGAGACGAGTTTAGCTTTATATCAGTCTTGTGCAGTAAAGCTCATTAAAGCAGTTTGTTCTGGTCAAGCTCTTATTTTTCTATGCATGTTGGGCACAAAGTCAGACACTGCAGGCTTCCCTGTGTCTTGTCCTCATTCTCTGCTCTCCTCCTCGGTGTCTCTGCTCTTCCTCTTCACTGTACTCTTCTTTCTGGAATCTCTCTGCTCCTGGGCCAGTTCTTCACTTTTATTTTGTATGTGGTTGTACTAAATAAAGGCAAATGAAACAATCAAAATGTGCCGTCTTGTGTAGAATATATGTAAATGACATGTACAACCGTAGTACACTGAAAGTGCGACGAGGAATCGTGTAACTTGGTAATCTTCCTCAAACCTACCAGAGCACTACTGCGGCGGGCTAGAAGTTTTACATCCTCTGCAGACACCGTGCTTCTTTTGGCGTGTCTAAAGACAAAACAAAAGAGGGCAGTCGGAATATAAAGCTTTTCTGTTTCTACTAGAGGAATAAAACCCTGAATTTATAAAATGGTTGAGCTTTGGAAAGCCTTACCTGGCAAAAGCTTCCAGATCCTTCGCAAAGATGTCTGAACAGAGGGGAAAACATTTTATTATGTTTTCTGTCAACATTTAATTTTATTAATTAAACTGAAAGAGTATTACATCACAACTGCGACATGGATTTCAAAATGTAAAGAAACGCTGGAGATTAAAAATCAACACTGTGAGGCTTATTTTGCATTGGAAGAAGATAGAATATCATCAATGTTGGATCCACAGGATTTTATGTGATGTTTGTGTTAATTGCAATACATTTTAAACATTACACTTGATTTAGGCTCTACATGTAAAAACCTTGCTTTCATTAGACAGTGATAAGGTCAGCATTGTGGCATTTTTCATCTATCAATCCCCCATTTTCTGCTTTATTTTATCTCAGTTAATAGTGAAAATTGGAACATAATGGAAGATACCAAACAAACCTAATGTAATTGACAAATTATTGGTCTATCACAATAAAATACCATACATTGTGGTTGCAATGTGAAACAGCTTTAAAAAAAAAAAAGCACAATTTTGCAATATAATAAAAAAAATGTTTAGGAGTGTTGATGCTGAAACTGTCAACCTGAGAGAAAACAAACGCCACAATGTTTTTGTTTTTTCATCAAAACTTAAAAATATATATTTCTGAAGACATCTGTTTTTATCTCTTACTAAATGAACAATGTTTTTAATATAACAATGTAATGTCGATTTAGTAATGAAGTGAATTATTGCTGACAAAAATGTAAACGGGTTCAGTTTTAAAATACCATGTAAATATTCTTCAACATTTTTTGGGTGCATTATTCTTATTTTGTCTTTAATTTTTACACAAGGCAAAACAAGTTGGGTAGTGCTTGCTGTTAAAAAGAGAAACACCGTTAATAAAGGAAAACACTTGTCTTTAATCTGAAATCATATTTAAGAAGATTGTGTCTGTAGAAATCGCTCTCTTTGCTTGTGGGGCAAGGGCCGCAAATGGCCCCCGGGCCACACGTTGGACATCCCTAGTTTAGATGTTACGTTTGGCAGGTCGGGCTACATCAGAGTGAAACACTGAATGACTTATTCCGTCACGGTGTTGGGTGAAAATCGCACTGTATGATTCAGAAGCTCACCGCACTCTCTGAATGTCGTTTCGGCTACGGCTGCTATGGTCTGTCGGCTGAACTCCCTCCGGTGTTCCTCCCCGATCTTCTGACACAAACGACCCACCGTGTAATGAACCGCCGCCTTCAACCTCTAAATACAAAAAACAACTCATTACAAACTCTGACATAGGGACGTTAATGCAACCTTAGCTGCCCCTGGCTAAGTGGACATGATGTAGACGGTAACAAAATGTCTCTCACCTGACGAGTTTCCTCTTTGTCTACCGACATTTTTGAGCGGCTGCGAGATAAGTTCACAAATAACCAAAATGTGCAACAAATCAGATTTATGACCGACCGACCGAAGCGTGCTGTTAGCTCATGGCTTCATCTGGTTGCTCACTGATGCAACTTTTTAGTGGCTGACAAACAAAACAAAAACTCGCGGCACAAACCAACGACTCTAAAATCTGAGTTGAGAAATTACACAGCGCCCCCACGTGGCCCGAATGGTGAACTACAAGGGACGTCACATTCAACGCTATCTGCGTGTTGCTGCCTGCATGATAAGTGGTTTACGTTTATTGTTAACGGGCTGGATTTCCTTTCACCAATGCCCATTCATGGGGAGCTGGTGCCCACCTCCAGCTGTCCACTCTTGATGTAATCCAAGTTTAGAAAGGTTTTGATTGTTGATTAAACGGTACACTAGCCTGATAATGTGATAACAAAAACACAGCATTTTGAATGTATAGTTAAAATTTTTGAATACTAGAATCAAAACTTGATAAATGGTCAGTGGATCTACTCAATGTGAATTCCAGTCTCTGTACAATTCAGTGGGTGTTCTACTTTTATTAAATACACGTTAGCATCTTTAGTTGCATTGAAAAGTCGTAGCTGCCCTTAAGCAAAACAAGTATCTGCCCATAATTCTAATTTAAAGATACTTTGATCCCAAAAGGAAATTAAATGAGGCATAAAAAAAAAAGAATGTAGCTAACTCAAGTGGACTTGAAAGGTTTATAAGAAACAAAGATAATTTACTGTAACTGTGTCTCAAACATTTTTATGAGTGATTTCACTTTACAAAGTTTTCCAAGTACTGTTATGCTGACCAACATAAAATAGTAAGTACAAGACTTGGGATATTTGAAGTTGGTTATATAATAAAATATTTGCAATGGTTTGGTTAAAAATAACCAACTTTCATGTTTCAGGGAAGAGTGGAGTTTTGTTTTTGTCAATTCAGACCTCAAAATTTAATGACGGCTTTCCATTTAAGAGCAATAAAAAGAAACAAGATTTACATCTTTCACACCATGTTGATGCTTTTTGTTTTTGCAGTTCTTTTTTTTTTAAGATCGACTTTGGAAGTTATGTAATATCTGCCATCATCATCCTAATCAGTCACAATTTCTCTGCTTGCACAGCTAGAACATAGTTTTATAGATCCGTCACTGTAGAGTGTCTTCACTGTGACTTGTGCTAGTGTAACACACATTGGGGAAAAGACCTGTGTTGTGCAGGCAGTGACCTTTTGGTTTAAAGGGGACATCTCCTCCCACTCTGGGGAAAAAAAAAAAGCAACTCCCCGTTTGCTGTGCATCATTTCCAATCAAGTCAAAAATAATTTTGTTATACCGACGGTATATTTTTTGTGCCTTCTGATAATGGAATTTAAAAAAAAAAAAAAAAAAATGCAAAGCACCTGCATTTAGTGTTGAAATCAATCAAGATATCTGGTCTGCTTTTTTATTTTGCATGCATCTCATGATGAAAACATGTATGAGGTATGCCGTCATCTTTAAAGTCACATCCTTTTAAAGACTTGCTTGCACACTTGACCTTCACAGGTCAGCTCCTGAAAGAGAAAAATGAAAGTTTTATCAAATTTTTAGGACTTTTTATACATAAACAGCAAAATCATATTCCAGTAGAACAAAGTAAAGGGGTTCATTCTAAATATGGCGTACAGGACTAGTGTGTCTTTTCTAACTGGATATAAAAAGTGAGCCAGCATACCAGATGAAGCTCGTCTCCCTGAATCCAGTGAGTCCAGCCTCTGTTTTTCTTCTCCCCTTCCTGAACACACACCAGCTTATCGTTGTCCCAGTTAACCACAGACTGGTAGAGGTGTAAAAAAAAAAAAAAAAAGCACTATTAATTCTCTGTAGGTTTTAGTTTTATGCCGATTTGAAAGTTTTAAACGTTATTTGCTCAGTCACCCGACACTTGCGGTTGTCCATGCCCTTCGTCACCTCTTCAAACTCCTCTCCAATTTTGAAGGAGCACTCGTACTTTAACACAGAGGAGATGGTTTGGAAGGTGAAAGAATCTCCATCTTGTTTGATCACCTTCTGAGGCTTCAGCATAGAGGCGAGTTTGCGTGTTGCAAAGTTAATGCCTGCGTGACATAAACCAGTTTAATTTAGAATATCAACCATAACACAGGCTTGTATTTTAAAGTTTAATTGGACTAAAAATGAAGACATCCACACAGCTAATGCATCCAGGTTATCTTTAAAAGAAGAAAACCTTACCAAGTACAACCATGTAGCCATCTAAGTTGTCATTGCTGACCATTTCCCATGTTCCATTGTAGTCTGCAGGCATTTTGGAGGTCTGGCTCTCTTGAAAACTTGGCAGTGTGAATTCCTGGATGTTTTATAGCGTCAGCATGAGGCAGGGCGTTGCAACGCTCACCTCTCTTATTCAAAACACAGGAAGAGAAGTAGTTTTTGCATAATATGAGGAAACTCCCTGCATGAAAGAACGCAACAGTGCCACGCAATTTACGTTCTGCAGCCTGCTGATTAAACTTTGATTTAAAGCAGGTGTGTTGAAGTAGATTTGGCTTGGCCAAACATAAGGCCTGAGAAATGTTGCAAATTGCAGGCTAAAATAGAAAATTATGAGGCCGGTCTTTTAATTAAAGTAAAAGGAATTTGACTTTAATCAAAAGAATTGTTGGTTTTTGTTCCACTTTCTAGCGACTTTTAACAAACTGGTTCTCAGCCTTGAGGACGGCAAAGACTCTGGTCTCCTAAAACAAATCTGTTCTTGACTGGGACACCAGACCTGTTCAGGGACACGAGGTGGAGCTGCTTTTCCTCTGTCTGCCCTCTCTTTGTTTAGACTACGCTTTGTACTCTACTTTTAAAATACTACTTGGTACACTTCTTTATTTTGGCTTAGGATGTGAGGATAGTGTGATACATCCATCCTTTGTTTGTACCTGCTTATTCATAGCGTTACTGGAAGGCAAACCAGGTACCTATCTCCAGGTCATTGGGCAACGGGTGGGGGAAACCCTGTACGGAGAGAACCATAATAAAAGTAAGACGAGCTGTTCATCCTCAAAAATCCTCCTGTGTTGATGAAATAAAGCAAATCTGCAAAGAGGAAGTGGGCCAAATTACTGCATTGTGATGAGAAGGACTCATCAGCTGTCATTGTACAAGATTGGAACAAACAATTATAAGATTTACTTTTTCATAAAGTAAACCAAGTTGGATTTACATAGGTTTTTTGAAAATGTTACTCAAGTTATGTTTGATATCAACATTTGATTCATAACTCGTCATTTTTTATCCAAAGATTATGCACACATAAATATGACAATATAAGATAAATTGTGACATCAGATGTGAATTGTATTGTGTTAGTGGCCCTGATAATAATAGTGAATGAAACCCAATCTTCCCTTGGAGCAGGTTTAGCCAGCAGCGCAGTGTTTCTACACGCCCTCGCCTGAATGCACAGCATCGATGTTTCTCTACATGCTGGTCTTCATGGCCTATCACAGCAGCAGATGGATACCACTCAACCAGAGGTTAAAATTGTAAGTACTCTTATAGAGAGAGAGTCATTATTTACGTTCATGCATGACAGCTGATGTGTGATTTTCATTAACAGCCAAATAGTGAATGCAGTGTTCATAGTGGTGATGCTGGGCCCCCAGCTCTACGTCATGGGGAGGTAACTGGGATGAAGACGTCACAAAAAGTCACACACAGGTCATGGGTTTATGTGTAAAAGTGTTTTTTTTTTTTTGTTGCAATAAAAGGTCAAAATCCTCAAGATACTGCAGGCAACCTCTTCTGAACAACCTGTCGGCCTCTGTTGCCCTGTCCATCGTTGCTTCAGGTGAGTCCAATCACATGTAGTTAAAAGAAAACTAAGAATAATTTTAACTTTTGCTCTCCTCTCAGGTCTTTCAGTGGTATTCACGCTGCTAGATCCGGTTCCTCAGGGCTTGTGGGCTGCCTATCATGTGTTTGGACTTCTGTCATGCGGCCACGGACTGTGCACCGCCATCCTGACTCTCACAGCAGCCGCTTGTGTAAGAAAAGAAAAGCAGCAATAGTGAGAGACCGCAAAATTAGAGCAACAAAATGAGTAGTGTCTATACCCATAGGCCAAAACTACTACAGAGCTGTACTACCTGTCCGTCGCTCTGACGGTCGCCTCTGCGTTCAGCGCAGGTGAGACATTTCTAAAGGCTTTAATCTGCGTCTCCGCAGAGCTGACATCTGTTTCTGTCCGTTTAGGCTTTTTCATGGTGAGAGCAGGACTGCGGTTCACCAACAGGCAGGCGTCAAGCTGGAACAACGCGTGATAAAACAGACCCAGCTGTCCCCTCGCCATCGACATCGGATACAGTTCACTTTAAAGAATTCATGAGGGATCTGATCCGGCAGCAGACGAAACTTAAAACCATCAACAGAGGGACAAAAGTGCAGGCGAGTTAATCAAGCTCCGGGTTTAATGCTGGCTGCAGAAAAACAGATGTGATGATTGTTTGAAATGCATGCAACATGCTGTCAAATAAACTAAGATGTGTAATTTACACTGTAATGTAAACTGTATTTGTATGCATATGTTGTGAAGCCAAACTGATTAAAAACAGATGTGAAATTTGCATCATGATTTCATGAATAAAAGGCAGAATCTAAATTTTAGCCTTAAAGTCAAATTGAAGCATTAATTTCCATTCTTTCCCATCACCTTATTGTTTTAAAATTCATCATGTTTGTAAATAAGGCACAAAGGCTGAAGATGTCGATTTAACTTCCTTGTCACACAAAATAAGATTTACTGGTTTAAAAAGGCAAATTGATGGCTTATTCATCAGATTTTGGAGAGAAAAATGAATTTTCTTTGAAACCAACTTTCAACAAATATCCCAAGTTTTAGTTTAATTAAAAACATCAGCAAATAAGACTGCTGGCAGACTAAAGCTGTTTGAAAACTACAGATAAAGCACATGCAGGCTGAAAACGAGTTATCTCCAATGAAACAACTGAACACTTTTAATTAAAACAAATCAGAGAGTGATTTATTATTGGCGCAAAGCATTTATGTTTCTAAACTTTTATAAGAACTCTATTGAAAATGTAAAGATATTTCAGATTTTCCAGCACTATGAGTTGGAGTTTAGATTAGATGTTAGACATTGATTAGAAAACTATTGATGTAATTTTCATCTTTTAATTAATTACATTCTGCAACATGTCCAATGGAGAACATTGAGTTGATCAGATTGAGTTTTCTAGGTGAAGCTTGTTGTTTCGATCATAAATGTAAAGAAATCTGGCTGTTAGTCTGGGTTGTTCACAGGAAAATATGTAAGAAAAAAAAAAAAAAAAAGCATAAGAAATTTCAAAATCCCTGAAACATTTTGAACTTTGAAAGTAATGCCTTCTTTCTTAAATATCAAATCATTGTGCATTACTGTTATGGCTGAAGGAAGTAGCTCCGTCCTTTTTCTCTTGTATCAATCTGTTCACCAGTATTTTGTAATAATGGCTGACATTTGTGTTCTTGATGTTTAAGGTTGGGTTGCAACAAACCAACATAGTTTTATTGATGCTGTTCAGAAATTGTCATAATAAAACTCAGACCGTTTCCCTCTCTGAACAACCAGACCTAAAATATTAGAAATAATATTTCCTTTTTAGGAAATAACACTAATTATAATGTTTCAATCTCTAGTAGGTGTAACAGCCTGACATCAAATAAAATTGATTATTTTTAATGAATCAAATAAAGGATGATTTGAGCAGGAATATAATAAATCAGATTTTTATTGAAAGAAAACTCAAGGAAAACTTCACAAATAATTCACTGAAATACAATCAGTTCTGTCTGAAATCAATAAGTTTCAAAAAAAAAAAAAAAAATCACCTGCAGATTGTACAGAAATAACCTGAAAGGAATGTTTATTTAGGGGTTATTGATATGCTGACTAAAAATCTCTGCAGCACAAACAACCGTCATCACTCTAGAGAACCTTGATTTTAAGACTTTTCTTAATTGCATTGTAACCCTGCCACCGAGTGTCTGCAGAAACACCTGAGATTTGACATGACTTGCACAAACAAGCACACCGATGCTGTCTAAAATAAATCTCTCTTGTGTGTGTTTGGCTCTAAGCACCAGATTTCACAGCATCACATGCTTCAAACTTCCCGCTCTGAGCTGGAGACTTGGATCCCTGTGATCTGTCTACATCTCCACTCAGATCAGACTTTTCCCAGAAACGCTATAAAACAAATCTTCAACTGCATTCACTCACACAGATTTCACAAAGTTTCACCTTTTGATAGGAAAGAACCAGAAGTTTTTAGCCACTAACTATAAACTGCAAATACCGAACACTCTGTCGTGTTTTAAAGGTTAACTTTATCACCGCACTTTATTTATAACTCATAACTGGTTGCCTAAAGGGCTTTTCAAAGCAAAATGTACTGACCCAAATCCTAGTAGATTTCCACTGATCTAATAAGTGGAAATCTTATTGACTTACAGTGCAGATCAGAAGTTTACATACACATGACGATAAATGTTACTGATTTGGGTCTTTTAATGGTTCATTCGAACAGAATCTTTTCCATCGTGGTGTTTAATTAGAGTCCCTGCATGGCCAGCAGGGCTGAATTTGGTGTCATGCCTGAAGTTACTCTCCTCTAGCCAAACCAAAACTGCTCGTTTTTCGTCCAACTGGGATCATTTTTCTGCTGGAACATCCAGTTTTGTCCATGTTTCAACCCTCCCACCCAGGAGGCTGCAAACTGCAGTTCAGGAGGCACATGTGGTCGTCCAAGTTTGGCCAAAAGTGATCAAGAACAGAGCCGCGTTTTTAAATGTTAAAGTAATGAAACAAAAAACAGAAAAAAACAAACACTGTTCTAGCATTATTTTCAGCTTTTTCATGCAACATTTGTATAAAATGTCCACCACAGAATGGCACTAGTGATACAAAAAATAATTTTATTTTTGTTAGGTTGCGAACTGCGTTGTTCCTTTATAAAACATTTCTTCTAAAAAAGTATCTTCATAATGTATAAAATTATTATTTTTTTCTTAGAAATAGAATTGTGTTTCTTTAATTTAATACAACTTGTATAGCAAGAGTATCTAGTAAGAGTTGTTGGTTTTGCAGCTCTAGAAAGTTTGTTTTTGGTAGGACCAGGAGAAAATTGGCTTTTTGGATTTTAAAGTTTGCCAACCCAACGCGTCACCCTCAGAGGAAAGAAAATTGGTCGGAAAATTCAGGAACAATCAAGGCTCAAGTCTATAATAAACTGTGACACCATTTAGTATCAAAGCAGACTCTAAAACTTAATCCTGCAGGAAAGAGTGAAATTTGCAACTCGTGAAGAAGTCCGACCAGAAGACTTCTGGAGAAAACAGAGACGGGTATTTGGCCATGAAACAAGAAGAACGTTTGATGATGGAGAACACAGTGCCGACTGCGAAGCACGGTGGTGACAGCATCATACTGAGGGCTTGTTTCAATGATAGTGGTACTTGAGCACAGCTCAAGGTAGAAGCAGGACAACCTCCAGATTCAACGACTTCACCTCAGTTTAACAATGGTTGAAATTTGGACATAATTGGATGTAAAAAGGCCATAAAAGACATTAAATCTGATTATGAAATAGATGATGAAACCAACAATAAGCTGCTCGAATGCCTCTAAGCCTGAATGAACAATTAAACTGGGCCAGGTCTGTGTCATTACATCAACTGATTTAAATGTAAGAAGTATAAGAAGATTGATCATCCAGCCCAGTTCATGGCTGAAAAGAAAGTGGTTTCTCTGTAACTTTCTAAGGGGCCTCACTTCAAATAATACTTGTGGTGTGTGTATATATTTGAGCCGGTATGTACAATTTTGACAAATGTTAAGAAAAAAATGCCAATTTTTAGAAATAATTCCAAAAAATGGTTGAAATAGGTAATTAAAAGATGTTGCATAAACTTGTGACTGGGCCTGTGTGGTCCTGAGCTCAAACAAGGAGATGTTTAGTAAATGTGATTTATAGTTAAAACAAAAACCTGAAGTTCCTGGTCATCTTGGTGCTGGTGATGCTTCCTAACCACCACTTCCATTAAAGCAGCTGCATTCTCTGACTCAACATGAGAAAAACGCATTTCAAAAACACAAAATCTCACTAAGTATTTCTGATCTAATGCGGATATCTTAGCACACTTGACATAAGACAAGACTAACTTACAAGTAACTTTTCAGAACGATATGGGAAAGAGGTGCCTCCCAGTTTTAAGATAAGATCGGTTTTAAGTCTGCATTTCCTTTTATTTTGTTGAGAAAGTGCTATTTATAACTGGGACATGACATTTTAACTGGCAGCATCTTTTCATCAATATTAATTCCTACTTCATCAATAGGAATTATTTACTTAAAACAACCTCCTATTTATTGCCGATGACGTTAATTCCGTCTTATTTCTGGTGTACAAAGATATTTTGCATTAGAAACCAGTTTGAAAATACTTGGTGTTTGTGTTTTTACAGTGCATAATCGCCTATCCTAAAAGTGCATCATAATCTATATACCAAACTAGCCTTCCACCATCTGGCTTCACCCAGGTGACGGGATATTTCTCCAGGCTGTCCTTCACTCGGCTCAGCTGGGTGACCAGCTCGTGTTTGCCTTTGCCCATCACTAGCAGAGCGACGCTGCGAGCTCGGTTGATGGCGCTAAAGGTGAGGCTCATTCTCTGATGGGGCTTGATGGGGCTCTCTGTGAGAGCCACCAGGCTTCCTCCCGTCTCGTTCAGCTTCCCGCCGGGGAACAGAGAAGCGGTGTGGCCGTCGTATCCGACGCCCAGCAGCACAAAGTGAAAGCTGGAAACGTTAACGAGTTTGTTGATCTCCTTCTCGTACAGCTGGGCTCCTCCGTCCTCCTCCACGCAGAGCCGCTGGTTGAGCTGCACCGGCATGGGGTGGATGTTGTAGTACGGTATCCTCACGTGTTGCAGCAGGTGTTCATGCATGCTGTGGAAGTTGGACTCCGCCTCAGTCAGCGGGACGCAGCGCTCATCCACCATCCAGATGTGCGTGTCTCTCCAGGGGAAGGAGAAGTGGTGCAGGACCAGCCTGTGGAACAGAGCGAGCGGAGTGGACCCCCCAGAGAGCGCCAGGTGGAAGACCCCGCCCTCCCGCACGGCTGCCTCGGCTGCTTCCTGCATATCCGCGGCCAGCCGTTCCACCAGCTCCTCCGACCAGGCGGACACCATCTCAGCACTGCGAAACTTCCCTTGCATCACCTGGAAGCTGCTGGCAGACGGCCCTCCCACCTGATCCGGGCTGATGATCACTGCCTCGCTGTTGAAGCGGATTTCCTTCCCCATCAGGTGGACGTCCAGCATGTCTCCGTTGTCGGCACCGCCGGGGTAGATCCGGGGGAAGGAGCCCTTCAGGGCGATGAGGAGCGGAGTCCAGACTTCCCAGGAGGCCAGCAGGTTTTCAGGGCTGACAAAATTATTCTTCTGTCCAGCAAAAATGTGATGGATGAGCTCTGCATACGCTTCCCTTTCTGTTGTTGGAGTTTGTACAAAGTAATCGGAAATGTGCAACCCCAAAATGTCGACGTCTTTGTGCTCCGTCACTTCCTTCCACTCGCCGCCTTTCAGAACTGGTTTGAATAAGTTCTTGCTGACCAGGACCGCTGGATATTTGAGACTGCCGTGGCCGAAGTAGAAAACTATCTGTTTGGGTTTGCAGTGCACATTGTTCTGGCTCTGAAGGCAGAAGACGTCGTTCTTGAAAAGGATGCGGGCGTACCCGACGCGTTCGTCTAACATCTTCCCAGAGATCAGAAGAACAGGAACGCCTTCATACTGCGCATCCTCGATGTGGGCCAGAACGGCTGCAACACGAGCAGAATTTATACTTACAAATTAAACAAACACAGTAAAAAAAATACTAAGGATGCGACTAATGACTATTTTAGTAATTGATTATTTTGTTAATTATTCTAAAGATTATTCATATAAATAGGCCTATTTATATAAGCGATTTATTCAATCATTTATATATATAATATTACAAACACATTAAAAGATGCAAGTAAAAAATAATTCAATTCCTTTTTAAAATAGGAAAATAAACATTTTATCGCCTAACACAGCATTCATTTACACAAAGAGCAGATCATGTCGGAGGCTCTACAAAAAATCCAAATCATCGACACGCAAAGGAATAGTTTAGAACAAAGCATTTGCATGAGTTCAGAATGGCCTAGTCCAAGCCCAGACTTTAAATCTGAGAATCTGTGTTGTGACTTGAAAGCTGACCTTTACAGACGCTTCCATCCGAACTCAATTTGAGACATTTGGTTAAGAAGACCGGTCCAAAATCCCTCAACCCTCTTGGAATTACAAATCGATTGCTTATTTTCCGTCTTCTACATTTTTATGAATCATTTTGTGAGTCACAAAATACCAGCAAATTACACTGACATTTGTGAGTGTAACATGTCCAAATGAGAAGTCCAAGCAGTATAACTATGAAGTAAAGACAAGAAATATTGTGAATGAAAGTTGTGTGTTCACCTGCAAATGTCGATGTCACGCTGACGTGCTCTTTGGTTTTATTCAGCTCCTGTTGGACCTCGGTTTTGTAGTTCTGGTACTGTCCGATGACCGCCTGATTCTTTCCTAAGGGCAGCATGGAGCCGAGGACCTCCCGCTTGTTTCGAAGAACTTCTCCGCTGTTGCTCACATTGGCAGGAAGCTTCATGGTCAGCAGGGTCATGACCTCGGTCAGGTGGTTCTGCAGGACATCTCGGATCACTCCGTACTCGTTGTAGAAGGAAATCCGACCTAAGACATCAAAGCGAGAGGCAGCATGGAGTCATATTTCCAAAAATGAAATCAGTTATTGGATTATATTGAAAAACATATAATACAAAATATCTATCAAGTGAAATATCTTATTTTATAAATGAAATTAAAATGAAATACATGAGTACATACATATTTAAGTGAATTCGTTACGATGTTTAAACGCTATATATATTTTAGTAAATGTAATTTTATAGTTTCTGTGCAGCAGTCCATTACGACACACTTTAAACCATCAGTGTAGCTTCACCTTTAGCATCGTTGGCTCCACCCACCCACTCTGATAAGTTTGAAAAAAAGTATTGTTTAACAATATCTAAATAAGTTATATGGCAATATAAGCATTTTAAATCAAATAGATGCACAAGTTTGAAAGAAACTCTTCAAAGTTGAATTAAATCATTTTGAATTAAAAATATTTAAAGACATATTTAAGTTTTGCGTTATTGGACTCTGGTCCCTTTGAGAATTGCAGGGTTGGTCAGAGGTGTTATTCGTGACATTTAACTAATTTATCTAACTAACTATAACTTTTACAATTAAATAATTTATACAGAAATCATTCTGTATTATATTCTGTATGATACTGCATATACAATAGATACAAATTGTAACTAATTATTTTCAAATATAGTTATCCAACAGACTGACACATTTTGAAATATATATTCCATGAATATCTATTTAGTAACTTGTTTGTGTGTTGGATTGAGACAGTTTTGACCAAAGTAGAGCTGAAGTGTCTTAATTTTAACAGTCTGTAGGGATAAAAAGGTTCAATATATTTCATTTTACATTATGGTATGCATAAATTTTTTATAGCAAGATTGAAACTGTCACGATGACCACCTTAACTTCATTCACGTTCAGACATTCACATTTCATATTTTCTGACCCAGAGAATAAAGCACTAACTAACCCTTTTTTAAGGATATGAACTCTGATCTGAACTTTGACCTCCCTTTCTGAAGTTTCTCTGGATTGGGTATTGTTGAAGGAACGACAGACGACATGATGGCCCTTTTTATTGTCTTATACAGCCGTTTATGGAGCAATTAGCATGGGGTGACTGACAAGCCTTAGAAGGGTAAAGGTGCACAACCTCCAGAGTTAGTTAACGTTTAGTACTTTTCTAAAAGCAGCAAACACTTTTACACTTAATGAAATTTATTTCAGGATAAGAGCTGATGAAAGAACTAAATAAGTTCCTTATTGATGTCCATGCCATTAATAGACCCTTTGGTGCAATATTTTCCCACTAAAAACTGTAGAAAAAAATTTGCATGAAGAGAAAAAATGACATTAAGAGAGAATTGCTTTTACAAAATATCTTCATCTTCCAGAGTCCTTTGTTCTCTTCTATTCTCTGCACATGTTTACTGCAGAATTTAGGTTTTGAGACCAAGACGAACCATTTTTGTGTTACTTTGGTCTTATATTTTGGATCATTATTATATTTAAAGACTAAACGAGGAGGTATTTTTGTTTTCTTTGTAGAGACGATCAGCTTTTATTGGAAATGTTCTGTTATTTCAAAGAGTTCATGATGCCACGTACCTATATTTATACAATAAGAAAAGAATATGTTTTTGATAGAAAATATTTCTAAACATGGATTTATTCCCCCCTGACTCAGTTAACTCAGTTTATCTAAATGTTTCAGTGTAGTGTTATGCTACTTCCAAACATTATGAATTTATTTGGCTAGCAGCGAGTGTGAAGATGTGTATAAACAAGATGGAGGAAACCTTTAATCACCTTTAACATTCAGAGTCTCTTTTAAAACTATCTCTATCCTCTCAATATGATGCCTGTTCCAGATGGGATCCAAAAACTTTCTGTTCTCTATCCTGAATGGAAGTATCTTTGACACCACCTTTTTTCATGAAAAGAAGAATAAAAAAAAAAATTAATTAAACACATAAATTGCCAGGTGGGACAGTAACATGGTGTGGTGGATATTTTCTTACCTGCTTCCCTAAGTAGTGGTCGATTCTGTACATCTCTTCATCCTTCAATGCACCCAGAAGCTCGGTAGCTAACACCTGAGCACTGCGGTAGTCGTGTCCGAACGGTTTCTCGAGGACGACCCTCAGCCAGGTCCCGCCGGCCGGCCTGCAGCTGCTGTTGATCTTCTCCGCAACACCTGCGTACGCGAAAGCCGGGACCGAGAGGTAAAAGAGGCGTCCGGCCTCCGTCATTCCCTCCTGCTGGAGCTGCTGCTCGATGTGCCGGGCCAGTTCCTGGTAGTCCTCCAGAACCTTCAGCTGCCGATACTGCGAGAGCCGCAGGAACTGATCCTTCAGGATGGCGCAGCGGTCCTGAGAAACGTCCTTGGAGCAGGTGACCGCCTTCAGGATCTCAAAGAGGACCGGCGTGGCCTGTTCAGACGGGGACAAGCCTCCCCCATAGAAAGAAAAGGTGTTTCCGCCACTGACCTGGCTCACATACAGCTGAAAGAATCCCTGCCACAAATATTTCCTCGCCAAATCTCCAGTTCCTCCGACTACGACCACAGAAACATGGCCAGCTTTCTGAGCCCACTTTCCTTCCTCACCGTATCCTCCGCCAGCACACAGAGCGACGAGGAGCAGTGAGACAGATAAAGACATTTTCTAGTCTCAACTGTCCAAAAATCCTGTATGGACACAGAAGAACAAAATTATCAATGTTTTAATCAATTAATGGACAACCCAAATATTTAGGGATAGGGTGAAAAGTCAAGGTTGAACTCCATTAATACAAATACAAATGTACACATTGTTATTGTACATATTAGTGTAACAAATCTCATTTCTCAAGCAAAATTTAAACATAACAGAGATACAAAAAAAAAAAGTAAAAACCATAAACGTTTCCATCTGAAATGACAGAACAGATTATTTACTTAAAGTCGCCGTTTCCTGTTCTTTTTTTGTTCCTCTAGACTCTAAAGGCATTGATCCAGACTGGTGTGCAGCAATGCGAGCCAGGGGTGTGGACTATTGCTCTTTGCTCAGGGGCGTTGAGCTTCCAGTCTGAGAACTGGACTGGTCGAGAATTCTGGGAAAATCCTGCCCACTTACTGGTGATTTTGCAAGGGATAAAAGCCCACTATTGAAAAAGACAGAAAAAACTTACACAAAATGGATCTTTTGATGAAAATGGGAAAAGATGGATGGTTGAGCGGCTTGGATCTGCAATATATTAAGTCATCCTATTCCAGACTTGAAGAAATTATATGAAAAAAGTTATTGGTCAGTTGATTATTATTGATTTAGGTGAAGCCAATGGATCAAAATGTTGAATGGTTCACGTTACGCCAATATTAGTCAATTCTTCTATGTCTGAATTAATGTACAAATAGTTAACAGTTTTTAATTAACTGGAAACATAACATGAGTAAATAAAAAACAGGTACCTTATGTATTCTTTTAATGGAATTAAAGCTTCAATTCTTGATTTTAAGAATGGAAAATATTCTTTAGTCATTCATTTTTATTTTTTCTGACATTATGAAAAGAATAATCAGCTCATAATGTTGGTTTGGCTGTTGTCTATTTACTCCACTTATCAGGCCCCATTTAAATGTTTATCAGAAATAATTAGAAATAATAAAAAGAAGAGTTAGAGATGTTGCATTGCTTAAATTAATTGGAATATAATACAAGCAGAAAGAGATAAAAAAAACAAAACACAAATACTGAAAAAGCCACTTATATTTAAATCAAAATAAGATTATTGCAGTCTAATAAAATCTTTGATTTTTAATCCATATTTTTTTCACTGGGAGAACTGGATATGAGAACAAGATCGTAAAATTATACAGCACTTAATGTCTCAATGTAATGCTGTAGAGTCAGTAAAGCTTACATAATGTAGCTAAGTAAATGAAAACATCATCATTTTCATCATTTCACAGTAAAAATAGTTTAATTTCCACTATCTGAAGGGAGACTGAAAATTGCAAAGTGACTAGAACGCCCGCAGGATGAAGCTGACTTTATGAGCAACATCTGGAATCCCAGCTACTGGTCGTAATGTTTGCACTGCGGCAATGTAAACAGCAAAGGCCAAACTGCATCAGCAGCTACAAAACATCAGCTTTCCAAATGTCAAAATACTAAATGTAGCCCAGACAACTAAAAATGACCAAAGTATTTTACCGCTTTCCATTGGAAAACATCTTAAACATATAAGCTTCTGTTTTAGCCTATTGTTTTCTCAGCCTCAAGCTGCGAGCAAAATAAAGTAGAGAAAAAAATAAAGACATGTAGAACATTTGGAGCACAGATCGAATCTTCCATCTGCATAACGTTGCTGGTGAACTGGAGAGTTCCTGAGACAACAACCTGCTGCGTCCTGGGTGCACAAAGGAGAGTCATCGCAGATCCTTCCTACCATCACTGCTTCCAGCAGTTTCAAACTCATTTAAAGTTTACATCCCAGCTGGTATTTGCATAGTTTCTCCACAGTAGAACTATATATGATATTTCTATTCCATCTAAAATTGCTGAAAAATAAAGTAAAATTATCAAAAAAGGGCACATTCTGATTCCAGAGCCGTTCCTACATTTGATATTTCGTCTTTCCCCGTCATGGAGTACAGTCATAATATTCAATAAGTTAGAATATGCATTTTTATTTTGAATTTCCATTTTATGAGAATAGATCAACTTGACATTAACCAAGAAATCATGATCTGACAAATTTGTTATAAAAGTATTACTGATTAAACTTTAGCTTTAATAACATAAAGCTACATCATTTTTAAAGTTGTCATAACAAAGACATTTTGAACAATGTCAACTTTGTATTAAAAGTGTCACGATTTACCGAATGACACTTTATCCAACAGTCATAAATATCCATGAAGATCTACTTATGTTTATGACAGGTGTTATGTCATGTTTATGACGGTGTCATGACAGCCTTATTCACACCTCGTCAAATAAAGTATTACCGTAAATTCTGTTACTGAAACAATTGCCTTCTTTAATTTTCTAATTTATTTAATACGACTGTATTTGACTGTTTTGGGGTTTTGTTTGTAAGAGCTATGCATTCAGATATAGCTTCAGGGTTGACACGTTTTCTCTATTGACTGGTACATCATGTTCATGAACTCAAATGGTTGAGTTTAATATTTACAGTGCAGTAATGTTTTATTACATCACAAATGTTGGTTTCAAAACAAGTTGTGTGTGTTCTAGAAAGGGTCATTGAACAGTAATTTGCATTGCCAGGCTCCTGCACAGTATATGCAGGGTAGTGGCAATAAAACGATATTAAGAAGAGGTATTGCTTGTCATTTTATGTTCTTTTTCCATGCACACTCCCTAAACACAAATATTCTGGAAAAACAAACATCCTGAAGGAAACATAATTTAAGTTTGCATAATTTTCAGAAGCTGGAGATAGGCACCAGCAGCCCTCCCGACCTCTCTGAGGGACAAGGTACAGAAAATGGATGGATGGATGGATGGATGGATGGATGGATGTACAGAAATAATTTTCAGAAGTCCTTAAAGAAAGCGTGTACAAAGCATTACTATTCAATGTCTTTTTCCCCTCCCTTTTGACAACACAGCCGGAGTTTAATGTTGAAATTTTAGTTATACGAACTGTTTAATTTTCCCTGTGGACAAGCAAAATTTTGTCAGTCTGTTGTTTCAAATTTCTCATATTTCACAAAACCAACTGATTTTATATGTGAAACGGTATAATTGGCACTCATGAAATCCATTTGAATAAAAAAGTTGAATATTTTATAGCCCAGTTTCAGAAAGTAAGTAGATGACTTCATCTAGAAAAAGGATTAAACTAGTTTTATCTCAAAGCAGAATATTCCCTGTTCCTGTTTTAATGATGAATATATCATATTTTGCAGAACCAAGATCTCTTGGTAAAATAAAAAGTACACGAATAAATATTCCAACTACTAATAATTTTTGAAAGACGTTTTATGACTAGGGATTTTGGAGAATATTGGATCAGAAATTTTAATATTAATTGGGAGATATCTGTATTCTACCAATTTTAAATCATATCTGGTCTTAGAATTTAAAATATACGTATATCTGAATGTTATTTCCCCATTAAGTTTTGTTTTTACATACCTCTAGAACATATACATACAAGCTTTTTAAAATATATTTCAATAAATAAACAATTGTTTAATAGGTTACTTTTAGCCAAATGTAAAACTAGTGTAGTCAGTGTTCCTAAGCAATGACAAAGTGTTGGGGTTTGTCCCCCACATTAACGCACACACCGTGAATCCTTCACCACCTCCCCTTTGGTTGTCTATTGATGTCAATTATCGCTCACGTTGTGTCAAATTTGGTGCCCCAGTTACTTGTGCTCTGCTCCTGCTACCCCGACAACCTCATTCAGCTCCGGCTAAACACCGTTAAACTTCTGGAGACTATTTCTCGCTAAATCCCTCATAGCATTTTTTCGCAAAGGCTACATTTGCAATGAATAAATGTCGCCAAACTGCTACAAGCAACGCGAAATAAACATTACATTGCTTCAAAGAGCTCAAACGTTAACGAAGGTAGCAACAAATAGGACTTACAACGCTCGCGGAAACAAGTGGCCGAGGTTTAAACTTGCTCATCGATATTACATCCTCAAAGTTGTTTGTTCATGTGTCAAAAGACAAACATTTACTGCTGAAAAACACGTTGGTCACTCGATTCCACCTGCTAGCTGTCAAACTCCACTTCCGCTGCTAACACTCAACACAACGCTGTTGCTACTTGTGGTCTCATGTAAAAATCGACAGAAAGTGATAATAACTCTTCGCCGTAAATAAATATGTATAAACGGGACATACAAGCTACATAAAAGCGAAACAACGAACCTGCACGGAGGTGCCTACAACTCCATCAAAGGACGCTTCCTGTCCCAGTCACGTGATCTACGCTGGTTCCACGCGGACGGTGTTTTCAAGCAATAGTTCTTCCTGACGCTTCTCTCGGTTTTCCTACCCAGTTTTAATGCATACAATAATGAAAAACAGATTATAGATAAAAAAAAAAACAGCTTGTAAGCAGCTGTTTAATTTCCCTCTGGTATTTTGAATTTGAATTTACCTTGCAGCGAGAAAGTCTTGGCTTTGAATCCAAGCTGACTGTGAGGTTGTCTGGTCTCTTAATCAGGAGTTTCAAACTCATTTTCATGTTGAGACACATCGACATCAATAATGTCTTTAAAGGGCAGATTGTTATAGAATCTGCCCTTTCTACAACTAGCTTGCTCAGATAGTTTATTAATATTTGAGCAAACTATTCAAATATTAATAGTTCTGTTAGCATTTGATTTGAACTTTTTTAAGTTACATAATTTAGCAGAAATTAAGTTTTACTTGAAAACTAGTTTCAAATAAATGTATGGAAGAGGATTAGGGCCACTGAAAAAAAAATCTGACTTTAATCTCAGAATTTCTTTTCAGTGGCCCTAATCCTCTTCTGTATAAATTAAGTTTTTTTTTTTTTTTTTTTTTACTAATTTGAAAAACCTTCAGATGAATTAGTTTTTTTTTTCCACAGTCAAGGTGCAACAGTCTGAATGGAGTGACCTAAGGATTTTGGTCTAGGCCATGAGATGTGCGGTCTAACTGTTCAGTAATATGGGGAACATCTTGACCATGCAGAGCCCTGAAAGTCATAATAAGGATTTTTAAATGTATTCTAAAATGAATTGGCAGTGATTCAATTAAATAATAAAAAATTCAGGAGTCGTAATTGCTTTTCTCAGATGTTCACAGTACGACTGTGCTTCCACTGGCTGTGTTGTTAAACCAATAGAGCCCTCTGTTGGTCTTTGTGTGGTACTGCTACTTTTCACAGCTGCCCTCTTGTTGCATCTAAAACCATTGATCCTGTTAGCTCAACATACTAAATATAACAGCTCTCTGACATAGTAAACAACTTTATTTAAAAAAAGTGAAAAGAAAACGAAAACTGATGAGGAGTAGCTGACTTTTGATGGATAAATATCAGCTTCTGTTTGACCTGCATTGTTCAGCTGTCTCCTAGCGTCCCTGAGAGAAAGCATGTGTCCCCTTTGGCTCGGTAATGATCTTATTGTTGTGGACCACACTGCAGGTTGTTGTCTCTGGTCCTGCTCTTTTATTCCTCTGAACAGATGTGGCCGTCAGAGCACCCTTGACCCAGCTGTTCAATGTTTCATAGCTACTTAGCTTCTCACTTTCTGAAAACTACTATTTTTATACCCCTCGTTTCTTGGGGAATTTGTTTGTTTATATTTCTTGTAGGATAACTTGCAACATTTCAGATAAAAAGTTTGAGAAGTATTCAAGGGATGTGACAGATAAGAGAAGTGGTCAGAAAAAACAAACTGCTGCCTCTCAGACAGCTGTTATGCCTGTGATCAAGCCCTCCCAAGTTGGCCAGCCTCTGTGAAATGTAAACAGTAAACAGGATGGAGCATCCTGTGTTTGTGTGTGTGTTGCGCAGTCTGGCTGTTATTGTGGAGGTGATGGTTGGAGACTGCCGAAGAGAGAATGAGCCCCAGCAGAGCCAGCTGTCACTGCCATAACCTCAGACATGGAGAGACTTCAGGACGTCTCCCCCCGTCCCCAATCATTCTCCACAGCTCACATCCCCCCGGCTTCCTTCCTCCCCTTTGTTAAGTCTGCGGGGCAGACTTTGTCAAGCTGAGCACACAAATGAATGCATATGAATGTGTGCTGTCATCTTTATTAGGCTGCTTTGCCAACACTCATTAGAATTAACACAGCTCTTTACTAAAGGCAATTTCACTCTCAGTCCTCACCCCCAGTCCTCATTTGCCAGACGAGGAGGATTATAGCGACTGCAGTTCGGGATAAATTTGAATACACAACCTGTTGCATGCTAATAAGTGAACATAATACACAGGAATGATTGACAGGCCCGTTTTTAAATGGCTCACAGGGCTTTGCAGTAATTTTAAGCTCTAGTTATTTGATATACACGACGCACTTTGAGAGTATTTATACCCCTCGATATTTTCTACTTTATAGTTTGTGAGAACTACGAACTTCACTGTATTGCCTTGCTTTCTGAGTGACAGATCAACACACATCAGTGCCTGATTGTGACTTAGAAGGAAAACAAAATGTTTCACTTCTTTTGTTTTCTTTTCTTTCTTTTTTTTCACAAAACAGTTCTTCTACTCTCATTTGATTTTCTCTGATACACCTGAATAAAACCAAGTGTAGCTACTGGTTTTAACAAACCACCTTTTAAAACAGATTTCCGCTGTTGTTTAATCTTAGTATAATTCCAGTTTTTTCTTAGAGCATTGTAAGCAAACAAAATCATGAATACACATCAGATTCAATTTCAGTTTAATTTGATTTATTTTATTTATTTACACATGTCACCATACTATGCAAAAAAAAAAAAAGTAATTTCAATCAATAATACATATATTCAAAGCATCAAGCAGCGCATTAAGTTCAGTTCATTATACTAATTAGATTAAAATGTTTTCCGTCCAGACTGAATCCAGTCGTGGGCTTCACATGCGTTGTGTTGTTAACATTACAACAATCCCTTATACTGAGCATGCATGTAGCGACAGTGGAGAGGAAAAACTCACCTTTACCAGGAAGAAACCAACAACAGAACCAGATTCAGTATGAGCGACCATCTGCCACGTCTGAGGATTGAGACGACAGTAAATACACAAAAAAGAAACAGAAGCACTGATGCAGGAGAACCTTCTATGGTAATGAAAAGTAAAACATTAATAGCAGCAGAGGGAGAATGTTTAGTTGTTGGCAGCATCATTTCAGCTGATGAACTTCTCCAGAAAGGCAACACAGTCAATCAGAATATGGAGGAAAAAACAAAATGGAGAGAAAACATAGAGTTAGCAGTTGAAATAACAATAAATAATGCAAATTGGAGAGTTGTGGACAGTTCAGTAGTGGAAAAGTCTAAATCAGGCTTTGGTTTTAAAACCATAAACCAGAGCTTTGTATGTCTCAGAGAACATGGTTAAATAGCCCATCCAAAAATAGAAACATTATGGCACAATTGCAAACCTACAAAGGCATGACTCTCCATCTACTGTAAGCAACTACGACATCCATCAGAGAAGCAGCCGCTGATTTAGTTTATAAATCACCGAACGGCTTACCACCAAAATACATTAAAGATCTGCTGTTGTATCAACCTTTCAGGTCTTATGCTTCTGGTTCTGGTTCTGGTCTGCTCTGCTTCCTCAGAACCAAACATGGAGAAGCAGCATTCAGCCTCTATGCACCAAAATCTGGAACAAACTTCTGGAAAATTGTAAAACAGCCGAAACACTGAGTTCCTTTAAATCTAAACTAAAAACCCAGCTGTTTAGAGTTGCTTTCGAAATAGCATAAATGAAACATTAATCAACATTTTGATGTATCAGTGGCACTTGACAATTGTTGACTGTTGTGTAGCTTTGTGTTTTGTGTGTGTGTCTCTGTGTATGTGTTTATGATGTAAAGCACTTTGAACTGCCTTGTTGCTGAAATGTGCTATACAAATAAACTTGATTGCTTGATTGATTGGGCAGGATACAATTAGTCACTCTGGGAATCTGTTCTTTATGAAATTGTGGCAATAAAAAAGCTGACTTTTGAAATTTTGCTTTTAAGAAGGAATGTTTGCAGTTTCCTACATTTCAAAACACAGCAAATATGTGAGAGAATGTTTTGGCCAACATGCAAAGCAAGTACATAAAGCAAGCATGGTGATGGCAGCATCATTCTGTGGGGATGGTATTCTTCCTCAAAGAGAGGGAAGCTAGTTGACAGGATGATGGCTGCATTAAAACAAAGAATTTTTTTAAAAGAAAGCTGCAAAAAACTAAAGATTGGGACAGAGGTTTAATTTTCAGCAGCAAAACAACCCTAAATATAAACTTACATCAAAGCTTATTCACATCAAAATCCAGACCTAAATCTAATTGAAATTGAGGAACTAGACTTGAAAATTGGCTTCCACAGAAAGTCTCCATTGAATCCTGACTAAGAATCAGCTATTTTGCAAAAGGTTAGGACAGGGTTAGGGTTAGGTAGAGGAAGGAGGCTCTATAAAGTATTGACTCACAGCGTTAAAAACAAATACTCTTCATACTTTTCACTTTTTAATATGAAAAGAAAATATCTGAAAAACATCACATAAAAGTCCAGCAATGCAGGTGGAAGTTTGCAGTTGTAACAAAACGTGAAAAATTCACATTTAATTTAAAACCGACTGTAGCTGTAAAGTGTAAGGTATGTCTAGATGGTCTTATATTTCAAAGTATCTTAGTTTGCTGTCATGCTTAAAGACCTTTTGTGTTCGTCTGCCGCTGCTCGTTGGTTTAAGTCAGTGTAATTGCGGGCAGCGATGACTAATCGGGACCAGACCAATGTTCCCTGTGAGTAACTTCCTGGGTTTCTAACCACATTCTCACAGTTCTTCTGTTCATGATACAAAACTTGTCAGAACGTGCTGTTTCCTTTGTTTCAGAGTGCTCTCCCGCACACGGGGGAGCCTTTATAGACAAGAGACACCCGCCCTGAGTTCCAGCTGAAGGAGGCAGTGTTTTCAGCGGTGGCATGTGGACTTTTCAAAGGGGAATGACTCAAGACATGAAGGGGGAAAAAAAAAACCATGCAGGCTTTTCTACAAAGAGTAGACAAGAGGGTAAAGGATAAAGAAGCGACTACAGGATCCATTCAATGTTTGCAGGGATGAAAGAATGTTGCTTTTGTTGTGTTGTCATTAGAGCAGAGGTTTTCTGCATACTTCTTTCATGTTGATGAAATTTCCATCCAGTGTGATGCCCAGTCATGTCTAACACACCAGGGGTGGTGAACAGAGGTATGTCATTGTAGTTACCCAGCAGGGATATCTCCTGTATTTGTCAGCACATAGTTTTGTTGTTGTTTTCTTTTCATAAATCATGTTTTGTGTGGTTTCTGTTATCAGATGTGGGATTGCACAATGTTCTGTGGTTTAAAAGCCTTTATCTTTTGTAGGATCATCAGATCTCCTTTAAAACTCATGAGGATTAACTCCAAAGCTTTAATGACTCCTTTAATGTGGGTAAAAACCTCAGAAACAGGACTTTTAACTGATTTAAAGGCAAATTATTGATCTGTTTCTTTACTTATATATTATTTTGTGAAGAATATGTTTAGTTTGTATGTAAATTTGTAACTCAATTAAAATGAAAAGATTACATCCACTTATTTTAAAGGGTGAAAATGAACAAACAATTTTTTAAAACATAATTTGGATGTGAAAATTTTAATTTACTGTGGATTTTTACTAATCCCCCTTACAAACGATTGATTAGATGTGGTTTAGCAAACAACACTTCAGCCATGCTCTTTTTGTAGCTATCAAAAGTAGTTTGAAATAATGCTTTTCTTTTTTAAAGAACACAAATTTCAATCATAGTCTGCATATTTCCAGTATAGTTGATGTCAGTATGTTTCTTTGGCCTTATTTTTATCTGCTTTATCCATTACAAAACCAGTCCTGGTGTGTAAAAATCTTTGTCCTGTTTGACATTCATTTGAGTCAATTTTCAATCATCCAGCTGATGATTTTAGACAAAGTTGAAGAATTTGGTCTTCTTTTATCATTCCACCCATATTGTGCAACCCATCATTACCTCTTGTAGTGAAACATGATGTTACCACCCACATGCTTGGTAGTTGGTACAGTTCTTTGGTGTGAAAGTCTCACCTTGTCTCTTCTGAGCATACAAAAGTATGCAAATGTTGTGGTGAAACAACGTTTGCCTTGTCTGACCCTGAAACTCTTCTCCAAAATGAATAAGAGACAGAAGGTGTCCATTATGGAGTTGGAGCTTATTACTTGGTCAATGCTCTCCCCATTCCTGGCACTAGTGCTGTGACAACTTCCACATAGTCTTCATTGGATTAATTTTTGGTGGATTGGTCCTGAATCATTCCAACCAGCTTGCTTTACTTTAAAGGTTGGGTCAAATAGCTGGAATTTGGATATAACTGGATGTTTCAACTCATCTAAAAACAAACTTCATGTCTTGGAATGGATAGAACGACCCCAGATAAAAATGATTCCTGAAGCTTCAGGACGTCAACAACAAAACGCAACACCCAAGTAAATATTAGTGGTGGTGTGTATATTTGAGCATGTCTGAATAATTTTTCCACTTTGTGACTTGAGAAAATCCAAAATAAACACATTGAATTTTTGAAATTCACAGAAGTTAGTTGTTTTATGATGCCGTTAGTCTGAAAAAAGAATGATTCAGATGAATGTTATAAGACCAAAACTGAGGTAAATAAACTTTTCACCAAAACTGTACATCTGGAATTTTACAACACTGATATATTTGTACTTTAATATCCCAATCTTTGTTTTTTTTTTTTTTTTTTGATATTTAGCTTAAATTTGACCTAATTTCTTTTGCATCTGCAGTTTGTTTTATCTTTTAAGATATGGATTTGGCACTCAAAGTTTATGTGGTAAAATATTGATTACTGATAATATTTAAATTGAACTTGTATCCAGGTGTAG
Source organism: Girardinus metallicus (assembly GCA_903067095.1). NCBI lineage: Eukaryota > Metazoa > Chordata > Actinopteri > Cyprinodontiformes > Poeciliidae > Girardinus > Girardinus metallicus. The sequence continues at coordinate 110,392 of CAEGAE010028980.1, read as the reverse complement.
CTCTTGTTTTAACAATTATGTAATTGCACCAATAGATTGTATTGGACATGCATTTTTCTGAATTTGTCTTTCTTTTCTACCATTATAATGTCTCCACCAGCTTTTGCATCTTAGCCACCAAAAACAGACAGCTGTTTAGGGCATTAAGGGCAGTTAGAGACTTACGAAGGGGCCAAATATAATACTGGCAAGCAGTGAATGGATACATGCCACTTGAAATATAATATTACAATAAGGAAACTGATGAATTTTTAAATACCTTTGAGCCTGTTTGCTTTTTTCGGGTGAAATCTTGCAATCATGTATTCTGTGCAAATAAATAATGAGGATCCATCTTCACTTTCACATGATAATCAAACATGTGAATCCATCATCTCTTCACAAGGCTTTTCAGGTTTCTCACTGTGAGTTGTGGAAAGCAGCGGTAGATCTGATGTTTGCGATGCACAGAAACTCCCTGGTGTTTTCTACAGCGTTCCATCTCCACCTTTGCTGATGCCACAGGAACAGTGGGATTTAAGGGGAGGTGTGTGGGGTGGGGAACCAGGCCTGAATGACATGGCGTTGCTGCATCGGCCGTTGCTCGCTGACCCACAAAATGCAAGCCCGACCCCCTGTGTGAAGAACTTTTGTGCTGTCATCACCCTCAGAAGCCCGGCAATGAGGGACGAACAGAGGGAGGGGGCGAGCGATCTGTGAGGCAGCAGTCCACACTCTACAGCAGGACACATGCTATGTTAGGTAAATGAAAAGGAGCTTGTATTGTAATGAAAAGCATTTGCATACTTGTGCGTTAGAGAGGGTGTTAACCTTTGACACCCTCGAGAACAGGATGACAACGGGAAGCACTTCTCAGAGCGCGAGCACCAACACTTGAAAGCAGCACCTAAGCGCACCTAAACGTGTTTTCAAAAACTCGTGAAGAGTGAAGGAAAAGGGCAATGCGAGTGCTTGGGATGGACGTTTCCTTCAAGTGTTAGTCTGCACTCAAATGAATGTGGATTGTATAATTGATTGGTAAGAGATACATAGGTGTTACAAGAGTGCAGTCGCATTTTCTTTTCCTCTTTAGGGGAGTTTTATTACAAAAGTTCAGTCACTTAAGAGGTGCTTTGAGCAAAGGATTTGGTTAAATTTAAACTGACAAATAGATTAAGAGAGCAGATTAAAAGGCGAAATAACATTGGACTCCTTTTAACTTTGCCATAAATCAAATTATGTTCACAAAACATATTTACATCTGATAGAACACACTACAAAATGTACAGCTAACATGAGTTTTGACTTAAACTGCAATTAATTTTGAAAGTAGTTAAAGCGTCAGATCGTTTTTCTTTCCCTACAAGGTCAGAAAGTCATAATTCAACCCACACTTAACTTGTTAATCTGCTTCTTTTTACCACCATCTTCCACTCTCTGTGTTGTATGATTAATGCCTGTGTGTAGTAACGTCGGACAAGACAATGTTCGACCCTTCAGCTGATTTTTTTGGGTGACTCTTTGTCTGGATGGTCTCTGCCTCCCCCTCCGTTTGTCCCACTCTTCATTTCTGCTGCTCTCAGCCTGAGGGGGCTCTTCTTTCCAAGTGCACGCCGCTCCACGGAGGAGACTTGACTCTGACATTCCTGCAGATAACAGTTGCTAGGTGACGCCATTGTTGGGTCTTTCTTTGTGGCCACATATTCATACCCAAATCCTAAACTTCTTTTTGAGGAACGTCTCATTAGTAGTCATATATTCATACCAGACCACCCCCCCACTTGACCCCTCCTTTACCAGCCGTGGGAAAGACAAGACCTGGACAAGTTGTGGAGGATTCGGGCAATTACTTGAGAGACGGTCAAATCATTGAACAGCCTAAACACACTTTTAATGTCACAATATGCACCATTTGCACTGTAACACAGTCATTTAGTTGTAACACTATCCATAGAATAAACATAAGGTGGTTTGTAAGTGAATTAAGAAAACTCAAGTACCAAGGAAAAACTAGAATTAGATGTTTATATGTCTGGATATCAAAATCAAAAGGTTCAAATGAGATTTTTTTTAAAAAAGTGATTGTTTAAAAAAACATTTTTCATGCTTACAAGACAGACAGTTCTGCTTGACTGGAAAAGCAAATGGTCATGTTGGGTTCCAGTTTCTTAACAGGAGCACAAGAGAACAGCAATCAGATAAATTAAGTTTATTAAAACAATTTGAAAAAGTGGGCGGAAGGGGTCTGGTCCTTGGAGAGGACTCACAAAGTTTTCTGCGCACTGGAGAGCAGCACAGGGATATGGTGAGTTTGAGGTTTTTAGGAAATTGAAGTTTCGAGAGAAAAAGATTGATCTTACACTGCAGTTAGCGAGAGGTTGCGCAATCCCAGGTGAGGCTCAGTTCGCTGCTGCCTCACCAGCTGCTCTTCTGAGCATTTGAATGGGAAAATGCAAAAATTCAGAGATTTTGAAGAAAAAATAATCAGAATTGGTTAAGCTAAATGAAAAATAGGTACTTTATACTACAAACCACAGGGCAAAAATAGCAATATAAATTATTTTATCATATTATTTTTCCATGATGACAGCCCGCCTCCGCTGACCGCATGTCACTGGGTAACACCCAGATGACCCCTGACTTGAATCTGATGAGGAATACTTCAAGGGAGCTAAAGATTAGGGTGATGGTAATGCTGCCCTCCAGCCTCAACTACTCAACTCATCAGCAAAAATAGATTGATAAAATATCAGTGGAAGCTTTAATTAAAGGTGAACAAAAGATATGCCTTTCAAATTTGAGAGATCTTTGTGTTATTCCCTTTCTAAGATGCAATTACATGTATATCAACCAACCAATCAAGTTCAATTGTATAGCACATTTCTGCAACAACACAGTACAAAGTGCTTCGCATCATAAAAACTTAAAAATACAAAATCATAAAATACACCATGCAGTGAACAACTGAGAAAACCAGCAAATATTACATATTGATGAGTGCAATGTTTCATTTATTGTGGTTCAGGAGCAACTCTGAGCAGGTGTGTTTTTGGTCTTAATTTAAAGGAACTCAGGGTTTCAGCTGTTTTGTAGTTTTCTGGAAGTTTGTTCCAAATATGTCTATACTACTCTGAAAAAAATTAAGAGAACACTTTAAATGATCAGTTTCTCTGATTTTACCTTTAATAAATACGTCTGAGTAAAATGAACATCGTTCTTTTATTCTATGAACTACTGAAAGCATGTTTCCAAAATTCCAAACAAAAAATTTAGTATTTACTTGCAGAAAATGAGAAATGGTCAAAATAAGGAAAATGATGCAATGCTTTCAGACCTCAAATAATGCAAAGAAAACAAATTCATATTCATTTAGAAACGACAAAACTAATGTTTTAATTCAGGAAGAGTTCAGAGATCAATAGTTGGTGGAAAAAGCAGGAGGTTTTCAATGGGGTTCAGCGCTGAGGGCTCTTCATTTTTTCCAGAATCGCCTCTATTTATATTTATATATAAAATTAATATGAATATAATAATGTAGCTAAATAAACTACATCTATAGTTAATTTTTACATTGTGAGCCAGGTGGTGTTCTCATCAACTCTCATCTTATTGTCCTGAGGACATTTTTACTCCACGAATTAGTTTATGGCTGATACATTCCTGGCGCAATTAAAAAAGGATCAACTTCTCCTCAATGAAACAGCTGCTTGGCTCCGCCCTCCTATTTCCATCTTTGGAGCGCTTCCACATTCCACGGGCCGGTGGGCGGAGCTATGACGCCACCTGTTTCTGAATGGGCCGTGAGGCTCCAGCTCAGTCAGCCGGTGTGGACAAAGTATTCAGGGACCGGAGACGGTGGGACTGGCGGAGAGTAGCACACGAGTTCGGGATACACGACTTTTTAAAAGTTGTGCGGAAACATGGAGGTGCCTCGGGTCAACTTTTTCTTCTTTCTATTTATTATTCGAGTTTTAATCAGCCTTCAGGCAAAAGAACGTAAGTACTTTTTAAATCACGTTGTATAGAAAAGTAGTTTAATAGCTTCTCACTGGACCGCACCTTATGAGTCAGGAGGCTGGAATTTAAAGTTTTGCTTCCGATTTTGCTCTATTGTTTTCCAGTAGCAGCTTAAACTTTCTTGCTTTTAGATTTTTATGTCAGCTTTTATTTATTTATTTTCTTTGTTTGTTTCTACTTTATCCGTAGCCAAAAATAATCCAGAGCAGCGTGTTTTGAGTTCTTCTGTTCGTTTATTGAACTTGCAGTTGTAATAAAACACAATGATTATGAAGATACTTTGATTATCGCCTTTTCTTAATAACTCCATCAATTTTTTTTTTTTTAAATTGAATCGGCGTCTGCCTCTGGAGCTGCTGAAGGGGGGCACCTGTTTCCTGATTTAACATGTCACACTTTTTTTTGTTTTTTGTTTCAATCGGGTCACGCAGATTCATGTATTTCCCCGCTTCATGGTCGTTTAAAAGCCCACGCCTTTCTCAGACACTATTAAATCTTGCACCCTGAGTCCTGGAGGACACGGTCCCTGAAAATCTGAATCAGACCGACATGGCTGATTAAAACGTCAGAGCGTGGCATGTGCCCCCCCATAAAACAGCTTCCCCACCCTCACATCAAAGCTGAGAGTTTTATTTAACAGCTAGTTTATATCTGAACCTTGCATTGTGCCAAAGGGGATTTTTGTGCTATACTTATGCATATATTATACAGTAACACAGTGCGTTGTTCAAATGGACCCAAGAAGAACTTAATTTGGGTTTCCTTCCAGTTCGGAATGTGAAGTTTCTGTGTTTTACAGATTATTTTAAGATAATGAAACCCCAAATCAGTTTCCAAGAAAACTTAAATAGAAGGAAATTTAAAGCAGACTTGTTATGCTCTAGCTTAAATTATACATTATCTTTACCCCACACCTTAGTAGCAAGGTAAACCGTCACCGATATCCTCCGCAAGGAAGCAAACCACAAAAGGCCATTGCTAAAGGCCTGCTCTTACTCTATCCAAGCATGGTAATGGAAAGTTGAGTGGATGGAAAAAGTGTAGCTGTGGCATTCTTATCTTCTGAGAAAGTGAACATGTTTTTTTTTTTTTCTCACACGTAACCCTAAATTAAGAACACAATTAAAAGTTTATATATGACCACTTTTCAGCTGAATTACTGAAATAACTACATTATTTCATAAAATTATAATTTATTGAGATGTTTTTACAATTCCTTTGAGAGCTGTTTTCTCTTTTTAGTCCTCTGGGCTTTAAGTTACACCCAAGCACGTTTAAATCAAATTTGTACTTTAATTTATTCTGATGAACAAATGTAAAACTTAACTGCTTAACTAAAAAGTGTAACTGTTATTCGTAATCTCATGTGCTACTATTTTATGTTTTTATTTCATCTGTACTCAAGTGAATTTTATAATGCTTTGTTTGTCCGATAGTTGTCTGTCCTTTCTTAGTTTTAGTCAATGTGCCTTTTGGGGAGTTCTCCCTCACAAAAAGAGATTTTCTCTCAAGGCACTTGCCGGTAAAAATAGTGGTTACATAAATTAAATGAAACAGGACAGTCGTGTCACAGTTTTATGTTGATGAGTCAGACGTTATCAGTTGAGCGTGAACTGGCTGTAACTAAGTCATATATCTCTGTTTGTCCCTGCAGATGTGTTGCTAGATATGAAAGCTTCTGGGTCAGAGTTGGGATGGTTGACGTCGCCGAACGAGAACGGGGTGAGTTTTTATGCCTCAACAGGCACTTTTAGGATTCCAGATTCACGACTTGAAACTTGACTTTTTTTACGAGTACGACTTCTGTGAAAGTTTGGTGTAAAACCTGCCTGGTGACAATGACTGAGGCCTTCCTCTTGCTCATTCAGCTCCACTAGAAAAGCTCTCTGGGAGAGATGGAATGAACGGCAGCTCGATGAGGTTTGGCAGAGCGCAGCTTGTCTTGTGTTAATGTTACCCTTTCATAAAGAGCTTATGAATGCCGTTAAAATGTCAGGGTTCAACCTACATTTAAATTTACTCTACCAAAGTACGTTTTACAGGGCTACAGTGGATTACTTTTTATGTCCAAACCATAAAGCTAAATTTTCTCTCCTTCTATAAGCACAGATAACACTCAGAAGAGATATAGAAAGACGTTACAGAAAGAGAAAAAAAAAAGTCTCATCCAGATGTACAGAGCCATCTTTCCCATCTCTATCTATAGTTCAGTGGCTTTCCATCCAAAATAAGAAACAGGATATGGCCATTTCCAGAGCGTGGTCTGTGTTTCTTGTTGCACTCAAAGATCTAAGAATGTACGGATTGGCGTTGTATGGAAAAGGATTTCCCTGTTTGTCCACTTTGAGCTTTGTTCTTCTGCAACTTTGTCTCCACTTGCAACATTTATTTAGTTTTGCACGTAGGATCATTATTTTCGGGAGCCTTTCTTTAGGCAGTAAAATTTCTCAGTAGTTGCATATTTAAAGGGATTGCCATGTTGGAAGACTTTAAGCAGTTAACACCCTACCTGGGGAAGTAGTAAATTTTGAAGTCTTTTGTAGACTCAATGAAAAAAACAAGACAAGAACTTCCCATGGAAATTAAGTTGGAAAGCTGGAATTTATCAAGAGTTCAGCATCCAATATGGCTGCAGCACCTTTAAAATGTAGCAAAAGGGAATAAATCAAGAAAGATTTTCTATTTTAAAATGGTTAAAATGTTATTGCACTCCATGCGATTGATCTTTTATGAACCTTTATAACCATTGTCACCAATTTGCGTTGGGTTATTGACTGAAGAGTCCAGTAAAATTGAGACAGGAAATAAAGACAGGAAATGATGCGCCACAAGTGAACAGAGCATGCAAAGGCTTGCCAGTCAGAGTCCTGTTTGAAATAAACTTAAAATGGTTTAAAAAGTAGAAAGATTATAGTGATTTAAGTTGCTACTGCTTTATTACAAAGACATACTTTTCTGTTAGTTAGCTACTCTGAACTGGAACACGCTCTCTTGTGTGTCTCAGTTCAACTCATCTGCGGTGCGCTGTCTTTTCCACATCAGTTGTAAAGTTTGAGGACTCAAGCTTTCCCTACAACCTTACCGAACTGCTAACATATGATGTGTTAAATTTTAATCAGGACTTAAGTCTTTTAATCTTTTTACACGTCAGTGCTTCCCTCTAATAAAAAACCCTCTAATTGCTGGTGACTTTGCTGCCATGCCTCTCTCAGCGCTGTGCTTACAAAGCTTGTTTAAGAGCCATAAATGTTGGTTCTACTGTAGTAGTTGCTGGGTTGATTCCTTCCACGCATGCAGCCATGTGTGTTAATGGAAAACCACACACGTCGAGAGCGCACAGCACATGCCCAGACGATGTTAATGTTTGGGAAAAAAGCTTCAGCAGACTTCTGAGCTTTAGGGGCTTTTAAGAAAGCTTGAGTAGGCCTGTTGCAATAAGCTATAAATCTAGTAATCACATTATAAATTAGCTTCTATTTGCATGATTTATCATTTTTCTCTTCTTCTCTCTCTACTAAAAATTAGACGACAAATGTCTTATATCCCTTTTTTTGAAGGACAATTTAGTTTACGGAGACATCACAATTCATTGCATTTGTTGTTTCTGTTTTGTTTATTGATCTTGCATTTTTATGCCATTACCATTGTATTAGTTCAAAATGCTCTCAAAACAAACATATGATCATTTATCTCAATAACTTCTGGAACATTTTATCATCCACCATGATTGTTATCGTGACAGGCCTAAGAATGAGTGAATTTTCCGCTTTCATTCGGTGATACTGATGCCATTTTTTTATCTTCTTGCAGTGGGAGGTTGTTCAGACGGTGGTGAACGGCTCACTTTTATACACCTACAGTGTTTGTAATATAGACTCTGCTGACCAGGACAACTGGGTACGGACAACTTTCATTCAGAGACGCCCAGAGAGCAGCCGTGTCTCTGTGGAGCTCCAGTTCATCGTCCGGGACTGCAACACCTTCGGCGGCGCTTCTGTCACCTGCAAAGAAACCTTCAACCTCTTCATCTCGGAGGCTGACGCCGACGTGGGAACCAGCTTCCGCAAGGGTCAGTTCCGCAAGGTCGCCACCATCGCCCCCGATGAGGTCACAAGAGGCCGGGTGCCGAAGGTCAACACTGAGACGAGGACAGTGTTCCCCCTCTCCAAAAAGGGCTTCTACCTGGCTTTCCAGGACATGGGCGCCTGCGTGGCCCTGCTGTCCGTCAGGGTTTACTACAAGACGTGTCCGTCCACCGTGCAGAGCCTGGCAGCCTTCCCGGAGACAGTTGCAGATGCCTTGAGGGAGGTGGAGGGAGCCTGCGTGAAGAATGCCGTCAGTCAGACCACCCCACGCATTTACTGCACAGCTGAGGGTAAATGGGTGGTTCCCGTGGTGCAGTGCCAGTGTCTCCCAGGATACGAAGCCACAGAAAGCTCCTGCCAAGGTAAGCCTTGCCAGAAATCTGCCTTCAACTGTGTTTGTCTTGCTTTGGGTGTTGTAACAAATTTGTCTCGGCGGTGAGGAATGAGTGCGCAGGAATGCTAAATATATCAGGTTTGTTTGGAAATAAGTGCCAAGAGAAGTCAGCAAATAAAGGTTTCTTCATATCACACAGAAGAATCAATTTGTGAGTAAATTTCAACAGTTTTCCTCATATTTTCATCATATTTGCACCTGTTGCCCAACAGCCCTTTGTTTCCAGCCCTGGTCGCTCTGGTTTTAAGAGTGAGGTAGGGCTCAGACACGGTTTTACGAAAATACAACTCTATATGACCGTTGAAATTTTTGCCCTTTTACGTCATAAAAGTATTTAATGTGAACTTAAAGCCTTAGAATAAGATGTTGGAAAATTGCTGTCTTTCATGTGTAGCTAAAGTTAAATTTCTTGAAAACTCAGCAAATGCTGTTATGAAAAACAAATCCAAGAAGGTTTAAAACTGACGTAACCTCTTATGTCAGTTTTAAACCTGACATAATTTCTTCTCTTCTTAGACATTCATACAAAGTCCAATGTTGAATGTTTAGAAACATGTTTTTACAGGTAGTTAAAATTGCCCAATGAATTGTGTATTACTTTGGTTTTTAAAATTTCACAAAAAACATGAGCTTTTCCAGGCAACACAATACCGATGAAAAGTTGGGCTTCATAAATATAATGTATTATGCCAATTAATTAAACATTCCCTTTTTGCTGCTTCTGAAGTTGAAATTCCCAGTGGAAAAATCAGACGTTTCCCAACAATCCTAACCTCAAACGCCAGTATGTCCGCCTTGCAAATGACTCATTCTAGAACTTGTGAAACTCTTGATCTGGCTTTCCATTATAATTACCTCAAAGCTGCGGTTATCCCTGTTGTTTCTACATATTTTGCTAACACACTTTTTCCTTCCACCCAACTTTCTAAATATATCCTTGCACAGACAACTCACTGAACAGACAGCCTCTTAGGAATGACCACTTTTGACTGATTAAATGTTTTTTTCAGCAATATAATTTCCAAACTGAAGCTCATATGTTACACACAGATAGATATAGGAAATGATTAATATAGATATTTAAGGGATTTACTTGAGTTAATCTTGGGTATTACATCTAATGAAAACACAAAACTGTTTATTGGAATAAAATATTACTGCATACGAAGGCTGCTGCTTTCCCTACTACTGAACAGTTTTCTTATACACTTTTTTCTTCCACTCAACTTTCCAAAATCTTGAAAAAAAAATATATATAGATGCACCAAAACTTTGCTACATTCAAGTAAAAAAAAAAAAAAAAATTAATAAAGTGGATGTCAAAATATAAATGTAAGTAGAAGTAAGCTTCTTAAATAAGAAAAGGACAGAGCGCTGGCGTTCTTGCTCTATGTGCTCTGTTTGCATGTACAGAAAAGTTGGTCTGTCCTTTGGTATTCTGGGGTGTGGTGTGTTGGACTATCTGGAGGAAACGTGGGTGGAGAAACGGTACGGAGTGAAGAGGAAGGAGGGAGGAAGGGCCGTCAGTGTGCTGCGGGGATTTCAGAGAGGAATTCTTTCTTCCTCACGTCACCGCAGTACCTTCAGCGCTGATTGACTGGAGGAAGGGCTGTGTGAATGTGTCGCAGTGACTACCTGAAAGCGCCGTGTGTCTTCTCCTCGCAGGAATTTGTTTTGGGCAGGTCGCTATGGCAACCAGAACCACAGATTGCAGGGAAGAGGCTGACACACCTTTCAGGGGTTAGACTGAGTCAGGCTGCGGTTTTATGACTCCTCACAGTCCGAGCCACCTTGACTGGCGAAGACATGTGTTTTCTTAACCTGTTCCAGTAAGACCATTCATGCAGAGTCAAGGGATCAGCTTTTATGGCTTCTAAACGCAAGGGAAATAATCTTTTAAGTGGTTAATGAAGTGCTTTTGAAGCTGTTTAATGTGGAGAAATATGGGATTTTGTTTGCATTTTGACTCTTTTTTTCACTGATACAACCTCCTCCACAATTAATGGAAAATATTGTGCAACTAAAATTAAAATAAATTCTTGTAATAGATACTTTAATGCAGTTGGCTAACAATGAGATTTGGAAAATGTGTTTAACGTCCTTTACCGTTCTCATATTTTTCGGTGGCCACATAAAAATAAACTTATCATCAAAACATGATTAAAATGCAAATAAAAACAAATTAATTAATATAAGTGCTAAAGAATAAAATAATAATTGAATGGGTATTAAGGAAAAGCACCTTTCTAATACAAATATTATCTGTTCCTTTACATAAAATAGATGTGTTTGATCTTTATGAACAGGAACTGTAAAAGAAAAATAGGCATGTTCACTTACCTTCTACATTTTGAAGAGTTTCATATTATTTTTTGAACCAGAAGTCATGAATTGAAGATAAACATTTCTGCAACACTTTGAATAACTTAAAAAAGTGGATTTTAAATCAACAAATAATTAATTTGCATCTATTTTACAGGAATCGTTAATTGTGATTGCAGTAATTTCATTCGAAAGGTTGGATTTGTCAAAATAATATTCAGATTTTACATGTATTTTAATCCTTTTTGCTGTTACTCATCAAGGAAACTGCAGTTGCATATTTTGCGTTGCTTCTTATAGACTAAACAAACAATTGATTAGAAGGTCAATTAACTGATATTGAAAAGTTCAGCCCAACATACCAGTAACTGATAAGCACTGCACTTCAAAGCACAAGTGTCGCAATCACATTGTAAAAAAAAAAAAAAAAAAAAATCAAGATGGATCAGAGGAATGTTTTAATCTTTAAGGTTTCTCATAATGGCCAAACTGGGAGATGGAAACGGAAGTTGGCACAAAAAGGCAGGAAATTTGCGACGAACAGGGAAATGTATGATTCCAAACTTTATATGATAACCTGATTAATAAGACAGAGGAAACATCTGTTGTTACACAAGGGGGGGAAAAAAAGGAAAGAAAAAACTGTGATCTTCTGTCAGCCAACAAGAGAAAGTGATATCCTAACAGGCTCATGTCCTGCGTGTGGATTCCACTGGCGAGCCCAACTGTTGTGGGAAAAGGAAGCAGGAGCGACAGGAGGAGGAATGCTGACTGACACAAATAAGCAGATTGTTCTTTAGTGGACAGTTGGTGCATGAGGGAGGTTAGATTTGAAGGCTGCTTAGTTAGGTGTGGGGTGTAATTTAGTCAAGAGGATTAGTAGAGCCACAGGACAGCTGTTAGCCAATGACATGCCCCACTCGGCCTCCTTTTACTCTTTCATCTGGTTGTTAACACACGCAACGAGCTCCCTAATCCACGCTCTCGCTCATTATAACAATGGCTTGAGCCACAAAGAGCGAAAAAATTGTTTCGATTATTGGATGCAGCGGTGCGCAATTCATGTTCTTTTGAGAGTCTTAGCATAAGAGAGCATGAAAGCTTCAGAAGAATAAACATAGAGATAATAATTTGGAAAACTTCCAGCCATCTCATGCAAATGCTTTGTATTGGAATTTGCATCAGATATGCAATGCAAACACATGGTTAGCATTTAGATAGGCGTTGCCTATTGCCAAAGTTTGCATTAACAATGTTTGGGGCTTTTGTACACTACACACATGCTGCCATTTATGAGTTTTATACGGAGCAATGCAACATGTTTATGGCACCACTCTGTCCAATCTCACAGACAATGGATGAATGGGGCCGTAGTTCCTTTAGTACGTGACAGAGGTCCTGCTGTTCCAGCTCCAGATAAAATGGGCAGGAACCCTTTTCTTATTCGAAATAACCTCGGCTACACCCCCCTGTCGCCGAGTGACTCCCCAGAGAGCGCTTCTGTTGGTGCTCCAGACCTTAACCCCCGCCGTCCCCCCTCTATTCATCTTCATCCCACACTCAACCTGCTCCTTCTCCTCTTGTGCACCAGCACTACTTGGGGTGCAAAGGTCCTTCTCCTTTGGTGGGGAAGCAACGCGCCCACGTCTTTAATCCAACGTTCGTCCGACCTCCTCTTCTCTCTCACCAGAGCAGGGGTCAGACTAAAGGCAGGTCCTCAGAAAGCAAAGTAGACGAGATCTTTAAATATAAAAAAAAAAACAAAAAAAAACTACAACTTTGTCGCTTTTTTTATTCACTGTAGTTAAGAGTCGACGGCTCTCTCATATTCGCACGTTTAGAACAGGTTTTGCTTTGGACAGAGAATTCCAAAATTAAAAGTTTTAGGCAAGCACTCAATAGGGCTGGACAATAAATCAATAGCCAATATCAATAGATAATATGTTTGATAGAATATTCAATAATTTCACTGAACTTTGATCCAGAACCGCACAGCATTCTGGGGAAGTAGGCTGAAGAATTCTACCTCTTTCGTTACCTAGCAACAACCTAGGTAACGAAAGTTACTTGTGGTTACCTAGCAACAACCTGTTGAGTAACTGGCGCAGCAGTAGTTTAAGATTTTGCCACTTTGCCTCATAACTGCTTAAAAATAGAAAAATAATGGTGTGACGTGAAAACGGTGGATAGAAGAGGAAGTTTTTCAGCATTTCAAATATTTTAAACAAAAAAAAAAAACAAATCATTAATTATCGATATCAACCAATGTTATATGTGATAAGTTTTCAGGCATATCGTCCAGCCCTGGCATTCAGAAGGCTAGGTGTGGCAGAAAACTAAAACCATGAAACATAGTGGAGGCAGCATCATGCTGTAGAGAGCCTTTTCTGGACAGCTGGTTAGATATTTATGGATGGAACTAAATACAGGAGAAACCTGGAAGAAAATCTGTGAAAGAGTTCAGCCTGGGGCGGAGGCCCAACATCCAGCAGCCGCTGAGGCCTAACCCTAGCCAGAAAACATGCGCATCTGCTTCCACAAAGGAAGGAAGAAAGGCCGGAAACAACAGCCTCAGACTGAATTGCGGCTCACTTTCTGATTTCTGTCCTGCATGGATGTTCATTAACCTCTAGTGCCCTGGAAAGCTCTTTATCTTTGTAATGAAAAGTCCATTTAAACCACTCCAGCAGTTTCCAAGCTGCCATTTCCTTTGGCAAAAACAAAAAATATTATCTACCAGAAATCTGAGCCGCATAGTTCACAGGGGAGAGGAGAGATCCGATCACCTGATGGATTTACTGCCCCGCTGCCATCCGGTAGGCTCCCGCACTGTGACCTGAGATCATGCCTTCAGGCTGAGAAAAAAAAAAAAAGGGCGAGTGGAGGCAGATCATCAGGGAAATCCCGTCTCATTCTTCCGGATACAAAGACTATGTGATTATAGGTTAGTCACAACAAATGCTTCCTTTTGGTTGAAAAGGGGCCGGACTGACAGGGACAAGCTTATTGTTTGCGTTTTTGATCGCTCATTCCTTCCTCTGTTTGTCTCTTTCATTTGTCACACTGAAATGAACACACCCTTTTTCTCTCACACAGAATGCAAACCAGGCTACTTCAAGCCGTCTACATCCAACGAGTTTTGTCAAGTGTGTCCGGATAACACCAAGCCGTCTTCAGCCGGTGCGGCCGAGTGTGTCTGTGAGGACGGCTTCTTCAGATCCCCATCTGATCCTCTGACAGCAGCTTGCTCTGGTAAGAAATCCCGCTCGCTTCTAGCTCCTTCTGGACTCACTGGGTCTGTCTTAGAGGACTTTTCTGACTGACTTACTTCCTGGTTCAGCTCCGCCCAGCGCCCCACACGACCTCACTTCCACCACGTTGTCGGGAGATGGGCGCCTGCTGCTGTCCTGGAGCCCACCTCTGGAGACCGGAGGCCGCAGCGACCTGACCTACAGTGTGGCGTGTGAGATCTGTGACGAGTCCCAGTGTGTCGCCTGTGGCGAGAAGATCCACTTTGAGACTGGTCCGACAGAACTTAAGGAGCCCGGAGTTGTTGTTAGTGACCTGGATTCTCATCACAACTACACGTTCACTGTGGAGGCTCACAGTGGGGTGTCGCAGTACGGCACAAACAGGGCCACTGCAAGCATCACCACTACTCTGGATTATACAAGTGAGATTTATGGGCCTCATTTTCTCTAAATATTCATTGATCGTAAGTGTAAGCTTACAGTGTCACCATGTAATTATTGTGATAAAAATGTACAAAAAGGCCTTAAAATGAATTAATCTCTCAAGATTTCAGACGTATCCAGAATTATCCAACACTTAATCTGATTAGATACTAAATAATCATTTATATCTCTAACAATTCTTTTAAATGAATGTACCTAAAGGAGTTTGTGAAATTTATAATTTACTTATTTTAGTTTTGCTATTGTTGTGGGACTTTTAAACAGTAATCCGTAACTTCCCAGAAAACACAGAGGCCATTTTTATATAAATGGAAAAGATATGAGAACATAGTTTCTCACCTAAAATTTTTTTTGTTGTGATTTTCTGACTTTGGCCTTATATTAGTAAGCTAGTTTTAATTATATAGCTCTTTTATATAACAAATAAATTAATCACAAATAGAAAATAAAATATTCCATATTTTATTTCACAATAAAGTATAGAATACATAAATTGAAATGTACAGTATTATTTTTGTCAGCTTAGGAAAATATTACTTACAGGAATGTCACAAAATTAAAAAATAGAAATACAGAGAAAACAACAGACGCAAAACAGAGTTTGTGAAATATCATTAAAAATATCAACATAAAACAAATCGACTAAATGTCAGACATCACATAACATCTAAAGTTTATCTGAATAATACTGCCAGAGTTAAACCTAAATAAAAAGTAAAATAAATCTAAAAAAAAAGATACAATAAACCAAAGTAAATACTAGATGTTAAAATTAGATCTAAACAAAAGCCTGTTTTTAAAGAGCAGCCCTTTGTGTCACGTCATATTTAAGGGATTAGTCATGGATTACTTACAACAATGCCTGGATAAATGTACAAAACTACAATTTAAATATGTCTGTTACAGTTATTTAATAGGAATTGTCAATTGGGTCAATAATTGTGAACCACTAGTGAATTTCTCAGTATAAAATTTATTTTCTTCTTTATATAATATATAATATATATAAAGAAAAAAATATTTTTTTTTCCTTACATACAGAAAAAAATATATAATTTGCTATTTATTAATACAATAAATCTACTTACAGAGTAAATGTAGTCAAATTAAGGGTGATTTTTTTTCTCTAAATATGTCAGTGTGCTAAGTCGAACGTCTTTTAAGCTTTTTTTTTACACATCCGTGTGATATAACTAAAGTCTTGAAGCATTCAGATAAGAGTCACTTATTGAGTTACTGTGAGCTAGGGTTCCAGCCAGCTTAAGAGAGCAAAAAACTGTTTTTGTACAACGTTTCAATTAAAGGCTTCTACAAAAGATGGACTTACTACCCAGAGAGGAATTTGGTCTGACCCACTGAATCCCAAAGGCTTTCATTTCCAAACACTATGATTAGTCACTAACCATTATTTTGCGCTCTGTCTCCCGCCGACCGTTAGATCCCCCCAAGGTGACGTCGATCCATCTGGATGACCGTGGTCCCACCAGTCTGTCTCTGTCCTGGACTCTGTCTCGCAGACCTCCAGCCCACATCAGTCACCACTATGAGCTTATGTACCGCAAAAAAGTAAGATGGAGAGCTTTTCTTTTCCCACGTAAAATGTATAAAGCACTACTATAGCTGGCTTTTAATGTAGATTAGCAATAGAATAAATCTTTCTAACACAAGTTTAAATTCTCTTCGCAGGATATTGAGGGAGAGACCGATGTGACCACCTACACAGTCCTAATTCTGGACAAAAACTCTGCCCAGATTAATGACCTCACCCCAGATACGACCTACGTGTTCAGAGTTTTGGTCAAACTGAGTCCTGAAGCTACGCCAGGCAGCTACAGCAAGGACCAAGCATTTCATACGTCAGCCTTAGGTACAAACATCAATAAAAGCTACCAAACCCAACGCACATCAGGATAATATGTCCTGTAAATGTGTGTGTTTTTCAAAATGACAATGATCTTGTGGGATTTGTGCAGCTGAATCTCAGACACAAAACAAGCCCACGTTGGTGATGGGAGCCGTGATCGGAGTGGCTGTCATCCTGCTTATAGTCGTGGCCGTCCTGCTGCTGCGAAGAAGGTACGTTTCGACAGACTCCAAATCCACATTCGACACGTGTGTGTGTCATTGAGATAAATATTGTGTACCATTTACAAACCAGTCAGCTCTATTATTATCAGCCTCAAAACAAAGGAGGGGTTGTAGTAATAGTTAGGCCGCTGTGGAATAAATCCTTTGTCTGATTCAGCCGAGGCTGACCTGCAATTATTAAAAGCCGGCTTCTATTCTGTTTAGTCCCGCAGTGATTGGTCTTGTTTTTCCTCTCAGGCGACTGAGCTCCCGGGGCAGAGGAGGACCTGAAGATCCATACTTCTCTACAGGTTTGCAAACCGGAAAAGCAGTTTTTTGTCGAACGATAATAAAATGTTTCTTTTGAACTTATTTATGCTTATTTTGTTTTCTTCTTCAGATCAGCTTAAGCCTCTGAAGGCGTATGTCGACCCTCATACGTACGAGGACCCTAACATTGCCATCCAAAAATTTGTCAAAGAAATCGACCCAAATATTATCAGGAAGGAAAAAGTCATCGGTGTTGGTAAATGTTCATAAGTTTCATTTGAAACAGTGATTGGAGATTTAGTGGCTGATTTTCGATCACCAACATTTTTATCGATTTTAGTCATTTAGAATTTCAAAATGCTTTATTTCTATTTCATTTTGATAGTAAAATCAAAGAGTTAAAAAGTTGCCTCTTTTTGGGTCTTTCAACACTGGTCACCAGACAGTTTCAACTCTAAGTTTAATGACATTTCTTTGAAACATTTTAAAACGTTTCCTTTCGTCTTCTGTGCTCATCAGGTGAGTTTGGCGAAGTGTTTCGGGGCTTGATGAAGGTTCCTAGGAAAGGAGATTTGGCTGTAGCCATCAAGACGCTGAAGCCCGGCTACTCAGAGAAACAGAGGCAGGACTTCCTTAGCGAGGCTAGCATCATGGGCCAGTTCTCACACCCAAACATCATCCGGCTCGAAGGCGTCGTCACCAAGTGTAAGTATGAAGCTTAAATCAGACTTTCTGTTTAACTGGATGGACATGTAAAGTTTAATTTGAATTCTAATGATTCTTTTAATTTCTTTTCAGTCAAGCATGCCATGATAGTGACAGAATACATGGAGAATGGAGCTCTTGATACATATCTGAAGGTAGGTGTCTACATTTCCTTAAACTCTGTGAAGACTGAGAAAATTAATTTGTCATTTCTATAGCATTTTTAGAAAACTATATGCTTATATAAAGAACAAAAACGTTTTTTTAAATTTCATTTAAGGAACACGATACAGAGATTCCTCCATACCAGCTTGTGGGAATGCTGCGAGGAATAGCTGCTGGTATGAAATACCTTTCTGACATGAACTACGTCCACCGGGACTTGGCGGCGAGGAACGTCCTGGTCAACAGCAGCCTGGAGTGCAAAGTGTCTGACTTCGGTCTCTCTCGAGTCTTGGAGGACGATGCCGAGGGCACCTACACAACCAGAGTGAGTCCAGCTTTTGATTTCACCGTCTTTAAAGCTGCAGTATGAAACTTTTCGAATAAATGTGTTTTTTAGATCATCTGAGAAAATAAAGCGGCAGCTAGTACTTCCGGTACTAGATGCAGAAATACATCACTAGTTCAGAAACAACCAATCAGAGTCAGGAGGAGGGTCTTAGCGCTGTCAATCAGTCTTGTGCTCACTTCTTCCCGCTTGCACCTGGCTGGTTCACCATAACATAGCCATGAATGCTAAGACTAGTTAGCATGGCCACCGATGATGGGGGATAAATGGTTTTCCTGTAAAGTTGAGTTGTTTCTCTGCCGTTAGCACATTTAGCGATGCTAAATGTGTGAGCATAACTGACAACGTTAAAACACTCCTCCTAGCTCTGATTGGTTGTTTTTGACTGGGGGCGGTACACTGGGTGCTACTAAGACAGATAATCTTTTCACAGATTATCTGTCTCATGTTGTACTGCCACAACATGGTGATCGTTTAACAAATATGAAATTTGTTTAAAAAAATTTCATATATGAAATTTTTGTAAAAGTTACCTACTGCAGCTTTAAATCAGAATTAGAAACTCCAACTCTCTCTGGGTTTAGTCTCTATCCACTGCACATTTGTTAATTGTGTTTCCACTCATCAGCGTTTGGTGCCTCACCGCCTCATATTTCCTCTCCTGTCACATGTTAAGCTTGTTTTGTTGATGTTTCTCTTGTGTCAGGGAGGAAAAATCCCAATCCGCTGGACCGCTCCAGAGGCCATTGAATACAGGAAGTTCACCTCGGCCAGCGACGTGTGGAGCTTCGGGATAGTCATGTGGGAAGTTATGGCATTCGGAGAACGGCCCTACTGGGACATGAGCAACCATGAGGTATGTTTCATCTGTCACGACCCTTATGACTGTGATGACTGATTGTTTTGGCCTGTGTTTGGAATGTGGTGATTGAAAGCAACCTTACGGCCAAGCGTGTGGTTTCTCACCATTTTCATCAAATCTTAATGTCAGCGTAGGTGCGCAGCAGTTTGTTGGACTGCTGCCTGTTCAAACTGACTGTAGGTCATAAATCTACCTTAAATTCAAGAGCTGCCTTAACTCGGCCCCCCTCTCCTCCTCAGGTCATGAAAGCTATCAACGAGGCTTTCAGGCTTCCTGCTCCGATGGACTGCCCGTCTGCCATCTACCAGCTCATGCTTCAGTGCTGGCAGCACGACCGCTCCAAGAGACCTCGCTTCTCAGACATCGTCAACATTTTGGACAAACTTCTGCAGAGTCCAGAGTCTTTGAAAACCATTGCTGACTTTGACCCACGGTAAGGACAAAAATGTTTGTTTTGTTTATTAGAGTAAGACACATGAGGTAACTGATATATTGTTTATGATGAGCATGTGCTTATGCCAACATTTTCATCTTCTTCATTTTGTAAATAGTTTTTACTGCAAACATATATAGCGTTATTATCTCCTGCATACCTAATTTTACTTAACTTTTATTTTCAAAATAGTGTTATATATTAAGACTGCAACTAATGATTATTTTTAGGTGATTATTCTGACTATTAGTCTGATAAAAAAGAGCACATTCTGCAGATTTTTCATTTAGCCTCTTAAGCTTTTTCATACGATATTAGAAAAATATAAAAAGATGCAAATAAACAAATAATTCAATATTTTTTTTTTCATAAAATGCAATAATATAAGATTCCCTTAACGAATTTGAACTGGATGAAGTGAAAATTATGCCATTTGAGGAAACATTTACAGACAAAGAAATTTTTATCTGAAATGCAAAATGTATATGTGTTTTGTTCAGTTTTGACTTAATTACTGCTGTGTTTATTTGTTTTTTAAGCTAATTAATTAATAGCTAGCCATTAATTGATTACTAAATTAGTTGATGATTATTTCAATAATTGATTCAGCATGATTTATCGCATTGTTTCAGCCCTACATATATTTACTTGACCGCATCATATATACATATTATAAAGTTTGTGATAAAGTTTACAGAGAGAGGGAGAGAGATTAATAGATAACAGTGTATTTTCATCAATACTTGCGCAGAAATGTGCACCACGTGTTTGTGAATACTGATTGCCTGTGGTTTCCTGCAGCGTGTCCATCCGCCTGCCCAGCACCAGCGGCTGTGACAACACCATGTTCAGATCGGTGCCCGAGTGGCTCGAGTCCATCAAGATGAGCCAGTACAACGAAAGCTTTGCTCGAGCGGGGATAACCACCATGGACCATGTGCTCGCCTTGAGGCCTGAGTATGTTCTGTGCTGATTCATCGCTCAGCATGCTGCATTTTTATCGTCACACCGAGGAATTATAAATACTTGTATATGTATAATTCAGTTTCCATCATAAACTGCCACAATTATGTGTGGACAGTTTGAACAATTCTTGCATGGCTTTAACTTTTAAAGTTAAATATTCAAGGAAATGTAGACTGTCACACACCCTACTTGTCTGTGCAAATTAAACTTTCTGGTGCTCTGAGCTGTAATTACGCCACAGGAGCACATTTAGCTCTGGAATGTGACTTTTATATCTGCATACGTTACAGATTCCCACTTGTGTTCAGCCTTCTGACAGCGGCGTGTTGATTTGCTTCTTTTCAGAGACATTAGGAACATTGGCGTTCGGTTGCCTGGCCACATGAAGAGGATAGCATACAGCATCCTGGGCCTGAAAGACGAGACCAGCTCCCTCAGCGTGTTTGCAGTGTGATCTAAGCATTCCTTCAAATCAAAGTGCACTGACCAGCCATGCCATTTCACTCAGACCAGGAGGGGACTGAAGGGGGGGAGTGAAACCGAACCACGCTGCAAGGATTTTCTTTTTCGTCTTTATGTAGCCCAACATTGGATGATTAAAGAGGAGCCACCGAGCCACTTAGAAAGGACTGAGAACTGAGCACATTTGTGTACCATATCATAACAGAGGAGAATAATTTATATAAAAAAAGTCTCATATGTTGAACATATATGATTTCTATGATGTAGATTATAAAAATGTATAAAAACATGCATAATGTGAGAGTGCTTGCACTTGTAGTAACTGACTGAAATATACCAAGCGCTCACCTTTTTCTATTCTGGATCTGTCAGCCTTTTTCTCTTTTACTTTCTGTAATTTGTGACTTGTTTATAAATTTGTAAATCTCATTTCACTCAGGGCAAAAATCACAGATTCTTATGTTTTGCAGTTCATGTCTTCATCGCATACTTTCATTTGTTTGTTTACATCATGTCTTAATACAACTGTTCATTTTTTATTTAATATTTATTGTATTTTATATTTATGTCATTTGTCATATAAAATAACAGATCTGGTGCAGGTGAGCCCAGCAGTTTTTTCTGTGTTGGAATAAAATGTTTGTCGCCTGTACTGACTGGATACATTTTTTTTTTCATTATGTGTCTGTGTGAACTTAGCTCCCCTTTACCTTGACAACCCTAAATAAAATCCAGTGGCTTCAGAAGTCAGACAATTAGCAAACAGAGGTCACATGGGTAATTTAGTCTCTCCATAAACACAGCAATTCTGTGAAAACTCAGATGGTTGAAAGGAAAAAAAACTATAACACTACATTTGACTGTAAACAACCCCCACTGTAGAACACTGGTGGCAGCATCATGCTGCTTGGATGCATTTTTTTTTTTTAACAGGAAGAGGGAAACTGGTCAGTCTTGCTGTGACAATAGGTGTATCTTAATACATGGCTAAACCTGAAAGGAAACCAGTTAAACAACTGAAGTGAATACAGATAAAATACATTTCAGCTGTAAAAGAAAATGTAAAAAAGTTTAAGGGATACGGTAAGTACTTTAGCAAGCCACTGCGTATGCTTCATGCATGTCTGTTATGATATGTGCTACATATGAATAAAACATCTTCGACATCTGTGAATAAGACCTTTAAAGGTCAGCTTACAGTTTGTTTTACTTTCTAATTAGCTGTTCTGCCTCACAGAGCTCGTCCTTTGCTGGCTGTCAGGAAGTTTGACTTTGCAAGGCGGAGCAGAATCTCACACCATTTGTGCTCCATTTCACATCTGTTACTCAGCCAAGTTAAAATGGCCAGGCTCGGCTTAATGCTCGCTGGAGATGCTGATGCACAGCTAATATGAGACACTCCTTCCTATGCATTCCTATGTGGATTTAATCTTAACTTTATGTCTGTTTTGACTTTTTTAAAAATATAATGTTCGTAACAGTTTATAATTTTAGCATAAAGTCCTTTACAGAAACATCTCCACACCTTTTTTCACACCCAAACACAAAGAATGACACACTGCCAGGCTGGGGTGCGGCTGAAAATGCTAAACCCTCCACACAGGAGTCCAACAACAATTCTGACACATTAAATGTCCAATATCTGTGTCATATTCCACTGTGTCTCCATCAGCGGAGATCGAGCATCCACACCCATTCCACAGGCACCCACAGTCTATTATGGGAACCTCATATGTGCTGACAACTGTAACAAAAGGGAGGTAAATTACAAGCCTGAAGACAGAAACAAATAGGCTTCTGAAGATTCATGACCTGTATAAAAATTTTTTTTTCCACGTTCAAAGATTTTAATATGTCTACATCCTACAGGAAATGTGGCTAATTAGCAATATTTTCCAGTTCACCCTGTGATGTGTGCTAGTTTATCTTAGAGTATATAATTTCACATAGTCAGACAGCATTAGAAAGTATTTCTTAAACCTTTGCTAATATAAGACTAATCTAAGAGATTAGTAGCTTATTGTTTTAAGACAAAGGACTTGTGAAAAATGATTTCAGTCAGCTTTCTGCTCAAGAAATAGTAACAGAACAACATCCTGCAGGTTTTGCCCTTTCCCCGTTTGAATGAAAAATGCTCTAAGTTTTCTACCTTCCAATTATTTTCCTGAAACGACAAGCTAAAACAGGTTTTCTTGCTCTTCTAGCAGAAATTTAATCACTAATCCTGGCATTCAAGTTTTTTTTTTGTTTGTTTAGAAACAGGTAAATATTTGTTCTGAATGTTAAATGAATAGTATGAATAAATGAATGAATAGTATTCATTTAACAAACAAAATAAACACATTGATGACAAAATATTTTTCTGTGTGAGAGAGACAGGTGTAACACAAAAATCAAAAGATTCCTCAAGGGATAATTGTTGAGCTGCTCTGTAATATTTCTCCAGCGCTAATATAAAAATGTCCAAACCTTTCAGGAAATGTTGTTTTCTAGCGACCCCAGGTGGTGAATCGTGAAATGTCTTTATGTAACATTCAAAGGTCAGCGGAAATAGGAATCTTAAAATCCCAAAGTTCCCAGACTAGAGAATGTTATGGTCTTTTTTTAAATATATAACATTCCGTTCCCTAATAGCAGTGGTTTAAAACTAACCAACCTGAATTCAGCTTTGCTGTTAGTTCAGCAGCACATAAACTCTTTGAAACTGACGGAAATCTATAATCACATAACTTGTTGATGAAAAGAAAGAAATGTGGTATGATCTGAACTCACATTTATTATAATCTCTCATAACATATATATATCTATATATATATATATATATATATATCTATATATATATATATATATATAAATAAATAAAACAAGCTTTTGAGGTTAACTGTAAAGGGGGTACAAGGTGAGAATCAGGATTTTCCTGAAACAGCAAAGTCAGCCCTGATTTTACAGCTGATGATTCATTCGGACTCGTAGAATTTCCCGAAGGTCATGAAACGGTTATGGATGAAAGCATGAGGGGGAAAAATCATGGAGTCAGGGACTGCTTTGCCTAAAATCATTTGTCAGAATAAACAATAAAGTGAATAACCTGCAGTTTTCAACATGTTTGCAAAATAAATTCCTGACTCAACATTTTAGCTCCAGTTATTCTGAAATGATGTAGAGTGTCTTGCAAAAGTATTCATACCCCATACATTTTTCTCTTTTTTTGCATTACGATTACTAGAGTGTATTATATTGATATTCTATGTAGTACCCCATCACAAAATGGTGCATAATTGGCAGAGTTTTCTAGATCTAGAATTTTAACATTTGGTTATTGAGAAAGAAAACACACTTTAATTTGATTTAATGGTTTCAAAGATTATTTTAAAATGCTTAACATTTAAATTCAAGATTTAAAGGAGCTGGCAAATTTGCTTTGTAAAAGAACAAACAGCAATCTTTATAGTTGTTATGTTGTCATAGCTACAATCTGATGCTATAAGTATAATCTTTGTTTGTTCATAAGTGAGATGTACTTACCAAATACATGTCAGTAAATTGTAAATTGGTTTTGTGATTGTGATTGGTTTTAAGCTCGGCCAATTAAATTGGGCCCCATCTCCCAGATTCCACTGAATCTATTTCTGCTCGAGGCCCCATACAGCCTTTTGTCGGCCCTACATGATGAGCTACAACCACTGCACTGCACATCTCTCCAATGGACTCCAGGTTACGTCATTTACGTGGCACCAGTAGGGACAATGCTTTTTCGTTTCGTGACTGTTGAGTTTGTAATAAGCACCACACACTCAGTTTGGTTTGGTGGCTCTGGCTTTATGAGACCAGTTTTTCCAATGTGTTCTTTTCATTGTCAACACCGGCTGGCCTTGTAGCATTTGTTCACGTGTTTGCAGGTCCACTCTGTGACCACACGCTGAAATCTGCCTGACTGGAGCGTAGCAGAGGTAAAGAAGAAATTTGATATGGCCACGATGCCTCAAAGTACGGGAGTGCGGCAGCTCCTCCACAGGCTGAACCACCAGCCCACTAACGCACCAGAGAACACATATATGAACTTTATCAAGTGCCAAGTGCTTGTCGAGCATGTGTGAGGCGTAAACACACACACTCTTGACCAACAAGTGTGTGTATGAACTTTGCGTTCACAAAGATTTATCATTCTTACAGCATGCTTAATGCACACCTCTAAAAGCACGACATTAGGTCATATTTGCTGTTTGCATTAAGTTTGTGCAAACGGAGCAAGCGCTGTGGCTTTTAAACTTGACTCCTACCTTGATGTGTTATTCTCCCAAGAAACATGAGTCCTCACAGGGGGTTCATAGAAATGCTCATATAGGTGAACTTGCTCCTCAAAACACCTTCCAAGTCATCTAGTCTGGTGGAACACAAAGGTGCTGACAGTGTTTGAGCAGGCTTTAGGCTTCGCGCCCTGTGCAGTGCATCAGCTATAAACCCGTCTTTCAGTAACGGCCGCGCTCTGCCGGTGAATTGCACAGCGCAGCACAGCAAAAACGCATGCAGTCTGGGATTACTTTTGTATAAAGAAACCTATTTAAATGATGACGCCAACTCAAAGTTTTATGTTTTAGTGATACGTTAAGGGTAATAGAGGCCAAAATATTTCCTCATTTGATCAGATGACTTTCTTCCACGTTCCGCATGATTTTCAGAAAACTCCAAGCAGAACTTCTGTAACCATTCTTTCAACAATGTTTATTGGTCACTCTTCCACGTGAGCCAGACTTGTGGAGTGGATGACTAATAGTTGTCTGGTCAAAACATTTCCCAACCTGATCTATGAATCTGCAGCTACTCTAGTTACCAGGGGCCTCTTGCCTGCCTCTCCAATTAATTCTATCACTAATTCTTACCCACTTTGTCTTGGTTTATCATATTAATAAATTATTTTGTAATATGTTTAACATTTCTAAAAGATATAAATACTTTTGCAAAAAGTTTTCATTATCACTTTACCTTATGGAACAGATTTTTAAAATAAAATTGTATCTGTCTGTCCGCCTTTCAAAAGGTTACTGTTCAGCCATACAGCCACATTGCACTGTCCCTCATGAGAAGTAGTTCTTTCAATTTCATTATATTTTTCCTTGGAGAATACGCACATGCTCACTGTCACGTGCACAGACACAAGCACTCACAATTACCTTAATGGGCCCCCTGCAAAGAACATCCATAAAGTCCATTTAATGTAATTTACGCTGAGCCGCTCTCCTGTCTCCTCCCTGGGGAGAATCATAATGAGTGGACAGGCCACAGACTGACTCCAGGAGATGAATAAATCCAAAGGGAGGACAACTGCTTCACGATGCACTCTGACCTGAGGCACTGCGCAGCACAACAGCCTGCAGGATGTAATGTTATCATGCTCCCCTGGTGAAAACCTCTTGCAAATTTAAAATGAGATACTTGGCTTTTGTATTTTACAAATAAAGCCATTGTTCAGGGTTATGTGATATGCACTGTTTATAAAAGCGCATGTATTTGCTCATAAGCATGCTTCTATTTTGTAAGGAAGAAAAATGTGCCTTGTCAGTTGCAAGAATTGCAGTCTGTGTTTGAGTCCAAGCCAAACGGCTGCTTTTAACTACGATGAGCCAAATGCAGCAGATGCGACAAGGACACTCTGGTTGGGCCTTCGGCTTTCATTCCACATCAGCCCTGACTTTACGTCAGTGGATGACAGCCGTTGTTAGAGGTTGACGCCGTTCCTCTGAAGGACAAAACTGAAACACTTAGGAGTATTAAAATCAGAGGTGGAGAGCAGCAGGGGAAGCTTGATGGATAGCACTGAGCTCCGGCTTGCCTGCAAATGGAGGAGTTGCCTGGCTTTATCTGAAATCAGAGACAGTCCTCATGCAGTAAGCTGTTGGCAGCAGAACTGTTTGCTCTCTTCGTCGTCATGCTGTTGAGGTGATTATCTGCTTCACCGCTGCCCATCAGATGGTGAAGAAGCGAAAGGTTAGATTTTGATGGCGAAAAAAAATAAAAAATCAGTGACAGCATGACAGGCTGTGAGAGATGGCAAGAAGGAGCCACAGCAGTAAATAGAAACTGAATAATGTTTGTTTTTCATTTAAAGTTGATTGTCAGAACTAATCGGTCTGCTGTTAGAAATCCTCCACAGATTTGTTGGATGTGGGGGGATAGATCAATAGACTTGTAACCAAAGAGAAGAATAAGTGAAATACAAAACACAAATGCTGCCTGATTGCTTATTTTAATAAGGCGGACTCTTGTCTTGTAAAAAAATGTACAATGAACGTACAACACACTGAACCGTAAAATTACCAGCAATGGTTTGACAAAAATCCCAAAGCAGATGCCAAACAGATCAAAACATGGCAACTGCAAAATATTACAATATGAAGAGCTAGTTCAGTCTAGTTCTGTCAATATGTGTAAATATTTTAACAACAATTCAATTCAGTTCAGTTCATTTACAGAGCGCCAATTCACAACATATGTCATCTCCAGGTACTTTACAAAAAAACAAAAAAAGAGTAGATCAGCAGCAGCAGCTCTCCTAGCACCTTAATTCAGCATAAATCCATGCTGGAGGGCCAAAACCAAACTGGACCTCCCCCATCATAAAATAACTCTCATCTCCAAAATGTCAGAGCTTTAAATGGGAATGCTATTTTATAAAACTTCAATCCATCTTCTTGTTTACTTTTAGTGATTATATATAAAGAAATGTCATCCACAAAGAGTAAAACTATGCGTTTCATGTCTTTTTCTATTTTTCCTTCCTGTAGGCTTTGATCCAGCTGCCAGTCTACATCTCCCAATGTGAGGAAGTCCGAGTATTTTTTGAGACCAGACCTGAAGACCTCAACCCACCCAAAGAGTAAGCAGCTCAGACGTGAACTCGTACAATGGAAAATGATTCTTTCTGTGGCTCAGGCCATATCCTGTGTGCATTTGCAACCCATTCTGTTGGTAATGAGCATTCATTACACCCTCTAATGAATGTGATTTCATAATGTCACTCTGCTTCCTGTTGGGTTTTTTCCCAGTATAAACCCATTTAGTCATTCTTTCAAGTGCTGATCTAGCACTTTAGCGTGTAGCTGCAGTTCCAACATAATCCAGCTGAGACTGCAGGCTGCTTCCTAACACACGTTTTGTCTCTCTAAATCTGACTCAACATATCATATTCAGCACTGTGTGCATTAAATGACTTTAATGGGCTCAAAATACCAGAACACAACACACATCTGGGTTTCAGTATATTAAAGATTACCAGCTCCTTTAGAGCAGTGGAGGTCAAGTTCTCATTTTGACCCCTGCTATGTGTTTGTTCTCAACAGTTGTCATCTAGATTGTTAACTGTTGACACATTGATGTGTGGTGTTGAAGTTTTCTCAGCAGGCAGGAAACAGACAAATAGCCTTGTGACTTATGATGTACATTGATATACATAGATGATGGACTAGCAGTAAAACCACAAACAGAGTGGAAGGGAATGAATTGTATTGGTTTGTTGTTTTGGTTATAGAATATGTAGATTCTCTCTGCCTAACATTTGGATTACTCTACTTTAAACTAGCTTAGAGTTTAAAGTAGATTAGCTTAGAGTGGTCTCTTTAACCGCAGGGTTGTAATACCATTCTGTTACTCTGTGGGCTACAAAATGGCTCTAAGGGGCACATAGTTTTATCATACAGAAAGTATCTGCATGACATCAACTGTGCAGTTTGCTATGAAGGTGCAGCAGCAGAAGACACACAACATGTGTGTTTATTTCATTAAAAACTTTGACTTAAAGCATGTTGCTTGGTCTTTTGAAGTCCTAATTTTATTTCGGAAAGGCTCTCTCCATAATATAAACAATAAACCTTTTAAAGTTTTTGTTTTCAGTAGTGACATGAATGATGGATCACCAGAACACTCGATTTGTGTTCTGGTCTATGGGCATCTGCTGTTTTCCTCCATGTTATCCTCTTAAAACTTATGGAAATATATTGTATAATGTAAACGAACTGAAAGCTGCACAGTTTTTATGTCATGTTTTGGATCTGCTGCGAAGTGACACCGAGTGAACAGCTGGGGGTTGTTGACCAAGGACAATCAATACGAGCTGCTGTGGGGAATGAATGTTAAATGAGCCTGCCGTGTTGCCGTCTATAATGTGGAAGTCATTTTGAGGTTTGCCTTCTTCTTTCTCTTTTATTAAAGGAGGCAGAGGAATAACTTCACTTCAGATATACTGAGCAGAAGGCAAATAAATGTCAAGGAAGTGATATTTTTAGAGCCAATTGAAGAGAGAATATGTTCTTGACAGTTTTCTGATCTAAATCACACATACGATCTGAATGTGAAGGAATCAAAAACTTGCTAGCAAGTTGTTGATTTGTGTGTTTCAGACACCTCAGACGTTTCTTTCTTTTTTCTCTCGTCTCCCGTTCTCTCTGAGGGGTTTGCCAAAAACGTTCCGCCATACTCTGCATACAAAACCTCCAGTCATTTCTATGGAGGCGAGAAAGGAAACATGGGGAGTGTATTTGAGGAAGACGAATATAGAAAGGTCCTTGGTTTGTCTTAATTGAAATTGGATTATAGCCCTGTGTTAGTGCAGCCTATTGTCTGGCTTTCTGACAACAAGACTGGTGTGCAGACACAGTAGCCAGGCGAAGATTTATCACAGCCTATAAATCCACTCTAGTAAGACATGACATGCAAGACCTTTTCCTTAAGTGCAGGAGGGAGGAGAGGAGCAGGAGACGTTGGCTGAAAAGGGGAAGTAGATGGCTACAATGCCAGAAGAGATCACTGAGAAAAGGAGAAATCTAAACAGAAAAGGAAGTGTTGTAACACAAGTGAGACTACGGCAGAAAGAGTTAAAACTATGGAGGACTAAAGGCAGTGAAGGAGAACTTATTGATTTATTAGAGAGGGTTTAGAGTGATTGTAAAAATGTTGAAGCTTATTTACAGATTTCCCCCAATAAACTAGGATTAAATTTAAAAAGTAGGTAATTCAATTCAGAAAATGCAACCCTTATAAAAACGCATTACACAGATTAATTTATTTAAACGATATATTTACATCCTCCACAAAAAGGATGCAACATAAAAGCTGATTCCGAGGTTATATTATAATATAGCTGTATATTCCCAGGTAGTTGTAACTAAGACAATTAAAGTAAAGCTGAGTGGAAGAAAGACATGTGGAAGGAAAAGGTACATGGACATTAGGTTAATTATACTGTGCAGTCCATAGACATACAATTCAGCAGACAAACATTTCTGTATTGTTACTGGTCTTATGCAATATTGACATTTTTTAAGAAACAAAATGTGGTATTTAGATTTGGTGCAACTCATACTCATCTAAATTAATAGAAATAAATACATAAATGCAGAATAAATCTATTGAAACAAAGCAAATTTGAGAGTTTCCCTTCTTAATTCGAGTTAAAGAAGTAAATTAACATTTTAATAATATTTAAATTTACTAGAATATAGGAGGAGCTGAAGCGTGTTGCTGGGGAGAGATGTCTGGGTTTCCCACCTGAACCTGTTACTGCCACGACGTGGTCTTCACTGTTTGAAGATAGATAGAAGCTTTGTAGTGCTAACATAAATGTGTTTTTTTTTTATATTTCCAATCATCCCACAGCTTCTGACATAAATAATGATTTTGTCTTACTCTGCAAGCAATTTGTGTTAAGATAGCAGCTGTTTTCTGTGAGCAGCCCGAGCCTCAGTGGTGGAACTGAACTGGTCTTTAACCCTGACTCAGTCCTGGAACCAGCTCTGTGGAAGCATTTCCTGACTGCCAACTTCATATATGAGCATTGTCTCACTTTAGTTAAAAAAAAATGCTGGACATATTTTCCTATAATAATGTAATAACCTGTTTCCTGTGTGGGTTTTTTTTTTTTTTTTGGCTGACTTTTTGTTTGATGGAAGGCAATAAAGCACTGGAGAAATGTTTAGATAAGAAAGATGGAGAGGTAGACAAAGAGAGAAATGCAAAGCCTAAGCCAGAAGTGATTTTTCTATTTGTCTGGTCCCTGAATCAACTCCTGAGTGCTGCTGCAGAGTGATGCCCTATTTATCTGGCTAATGTCTAAAGCAGACACAGCAGATGCTGTATTGAATTTAACATCGAGTCAAATATTAGAGCTCGTCTTTCAAGTGTATCTTTAAACATGTTTGGTCTGGGTTGTAGATGGAAACATCCTCTAATGTGTCTGTTGCATCAAGTTAAGATAAATCTAGTAACTATTTTATGTGTAGTACATATTCTTGTAACTGATCTGTCCGTCTGCTTTTTAAACATCTTCATCAAAAATAGAATTGTCAGGATTCAGTTGACTCTACAATAGCTTTAATATAAAACAATTTACAGCAAAAGCATTACACATCATATGAATTTGATATTAAATATTTTTTGTAAAGTTATTCCATTTTCTTTTTTAAGTAATGCATTGTGTCTGTTTAACAGGGAGCTGATTGGAAAGAAGAAGTCGGGTAAGACCCCTTTATGAAAGTGTTATTTGCTTACATGTCTTACATGTTTTAAGTTTATAGAATAAAAATCAAGCAATTTTCTTTTATTATAAATAAAAGTAAATGGAATAGTAAAATAGTATTTGGATGTAAATAGTTTATGGAAATGAATGGTAAACAGAATTGACTTTAGCACCATCTAGTGACAGTTTCATTCATATAAATATGTTTAGGAATATTTGTCTTCTTTGGAACAATTGTTCCATCAAGAAATTTTGTATCTAAACTTTTTTTTTGCAGTTGGAAGCACTTGTATCAAAGCGACCATCTTGAATGCTGTTTTTCTCTACCTTTTCACATTTTCTATTTCCCTCAGTGACCTACTGTTCTTAAGTTGCATCCATGTTATTTTTTTCAGTTTTCTTCTTCTCCATTCATTTTCCTTTTCATCAGGGTTTGTGGAGAGAGCGACTACTTTCCTAAAGCGAGGTAGTAAACACACTGTCATGCTTTGCCGTGCTGTGTGTGTAACCCGGTGGGTTGCTAGTGGTGTGTTCCCTCTCTCCTTGCCAGGCCTGGGCAGGTGGGATGTGGCTCTGCTGAGGGCTTGGGGCTCATTGTGTGTCTAAAAACATAAATCATGTATTTGGTGATTTAAAGAACCATTGTCTTCCTGTTTTGTGTTACAGACTGTAAAAAAAAAAAATCACTATTGTTTGGCAATTGTGAATGTTCGTGATGGGTTATGATGTGTTATGAATGTGCCAGATGAATATTTTAACTTTGCTATGCTTCGATAGGAAAGTATCCACATGGCAGTTTAGTTCAGAGAACCAGATGTAGGGATAGGTCCATGAGATTCTCACGGTACAATAACCTTGTTTTTAAAAATGCTACGGTATCATTTACACAAAAATTAAACATAGTTACCTAAATTCCTTTATTTAAGCATGTTTGCTTTGTTACTCTTTGCTCAGACAGAAAAAAACTCCACCTGACATTTTGTGTTATGATTTTAAACATTTAGAAATGGAGTGATGGACATTTTTTTTTTAGTAGTTTTGAAATAGTCCGTTTTTGAAATGGTAGTTTTTTTTCTTAGCTGGCCTTCATAAACAACCAGTACTGTAAACTTTTATACACCAAAATGCATTTGGGGAGTTAAAAAAATATTAAAAACTGTAAGCTATTGTTTTTGTGCTTTTTATTCAAACATTATTATTAAATATGTTTGCAATATTAAGCTAAGCTAGCAGCTGTCAGTTCTGCTGTAAAGAAATATTTGGTTTCTATTTGAATTTCTTACTGAGAAAATGACATTTATTAGAATTACATTTACAGTCACATGTTAAGCTAAGTTAAGCTAACTTGTTCCCAGTTTCAAATGTTTGTTTGTGGAAGTGGTTTTTTCTGATGCTAATTTGTTGCTAACATTGGTGGTGGGTCCTGTGTGTGTTTGGTTGTCTTCACTGAAATCATATCCATGTAAATGATTAAAATAACTTTCCACACTGTCTCCAATCACACCGTCCTCTTCCATATGTCCCTTCTGCTCCACTGTTGGCTCAGTATTTTGCTCACTGTATCTTTCTAATCATATACTTCATCCATCTCATGCTAAAAAGATATCCATACCATAGATAAGCCTTCGCTCATTTTACCTGAAAGTTTTTGCACTTCTAAGACCTTCACCTGACAGTTATATTTGGCTTTTTATTATTTTTGGCAAATTTTTTGTGAAGCATTTATAATCTGACATTTTGAAAAGGGCATGTAGCAACTGGTCAATGACAGAGAAAACCTCTAAATGTCAAAACCCCCAAAGCACAGAGATGCAATCTTATCTTGACAAGTTCAAGGGCTTTTCTTCAATAGCATATTAGCTGACTTTACTAAAGATTGGGGAAGAAGAGGAGATTTTGAGCCAAGGCTTTTTTATAGTTTGTCGACATTTCATCTATTTCCTGTTTTAAAAGGAACAAAGAGGAGAAGAAATCAAATAAATGCGTTACTCTCTGCTCTTTCAATAGGAGACCCCACCTCTGCAGATGCACTCTTCCTCGAACAGTATGTGGCAGTAACAGACTATGAGAAACAAGAGAGCACCGAAATCAGTCTGCATGTTGGTCAGACAGTGGAAGTCATTGAGAAAAATGAATCTGGCAAGTGCTATTCTCCATTGTTTCATGTTGCATCATTGTCTGCTGATTGCTCATAGGTTGCTAGTTTGTTGCTCATTAGTAACAGTTGTTAGGAAAAGAAAGTGCTGAATGTAAACTTTTTGAATTGGGAGTCCTAGTCTTAGGAAATGCATTTGCATGTTGATGTGTTTGTTTTCTGCTGATTTAGGCTGGTGGTTTGTGAGCTCAGAAGATGCTCAGGGCTGGGTTCCCGCCACCTGCCTGGAGGCTCAGGATGACCCTGATGACTTCACAATTCCAGGAGAAGAAGGTGCATAAAAGTTCATCTCTGAAAGCTGATTTTATGTTCTACTCTCAGCCCCAAAAGCTAAACAGCATCATTTCCAAATGGAGCCACATGTTGAATTTTTTCTGACGGTTACAATCATGCTTTACTTATCAGGAGTTGCTTTCACCCATTTGATGACCAAATAGCAATTGTTTGGTTTAAAAAGTGAATTTAAGGTCTGGTGGAAATGGTCATTTTTAAAAAGTTTGAAGAAAAAAATTAGCAAGGGCATGCAATCTAATATTGCCACTTTTACGGATGGATAAAAATCCAGATCTGTAAGCATACAATGAAGAGTTTGTCAGTCAATGAATAAAGTCTCTAGATAAGTCTTTCTCAAACTGTTTTCCCGTACCACTTGCGGACCACTACGTACATGTAAACAGCCATTTATTTGCCTTGATGTGAGCTCAAAATGCGACGCTACAGTTAACTTATCAAAGGATTGTCACTCAAAAAGTAAGCCTGAAGATACCAATGGAAAGACTCTCAGGGTGAATTTTTGTTTTTGAACACTTACGATGCATAGCAAGCCTCAGGCCTGCACATCTAGGCCTATGGCTGTGCTGAACGTGATACGATGGTGACGACACCGTGAACATAACTGAGCCCCACGCTGACTAGCTGCATCTAAAACACCTAAAATAAAATAATTTATGTTGGGCACATTGAAGAAAATGCTTGTCTTTGACAATGCAACACAAGTCTATTTTTCTTTTATCATGGTTCTAAATTAGAAATAGCCTTAAAAGTTTATTGGTGAACAGAACATTGGTAATGAAGAACTTTTTTGGTTAAAAGCTTAGAGTCCATACTTTCAGAATCTGTAAATAACTCAAAATGTCTTATTCGTGGTTTTATTGTGGCCAGTCATGTTTACAAAACGGCACCACCCTTCAGATTAGGAAGAACAAATACAAAGAGTTAAGAGACTAATATTTTCATTTTTTGGTTGTATATATTAAGATGTTGTGTCATTGTGGGGGCAATTAAAATTAGGTGGTCCATGAGTGTTTGTTAAACGGGATACATGGTCCTCGGCCTGAAAAAGTTTGAGAAACACTGCTCTAGATTTATCAGAACTGAGAATACCTACAGTTAAAATGTAAACATCATCCAGATCGCAAACCATTTGTAATGCTTACTTCCTATTTTGCCCCGCTTACCGTGCTGGGATGTCAGTGCCTCGGAGGTTCTGGTCACTGCCAAGGCACGTGGGTCGGCGCAGAACTTTAGGGGATCTATTCAGCACAGGCTTTGGGCAAGGTGGAGCGCACGCCTTTCTTTCAACCCCTCCTCCTCCCTTTTTTAACTGAATGTTTGTGTGTGTGTGTGTGTGTGTGTGTTTTTTGCGTGTATGTGTGTTTTTTGTGTGTGTGTTCTGCCTGCTCAACCATGATTGTTCTTGTGATTGCATGTGTGTTGCATGAGTGATCTTGGCATGCAAATTAAATTCATGCATGTTGGTTTGTCCATTTCTGTATGTTTTAAAACCTGACATACAGTTCATAACTGAAATCCATATTTTAAAAATGTACTTATATTAATCAGTAATAAGAACCACTGATAACAACTTGACTTTTAGTAGATTAGCAATTACTTAGAGTTAAAGTTAAATTGATTGTTGCTCCTCAGTTTGTCCTGTAGTGTAGTTACTATTTGTGGAATATCTGTGTCTGTTTTGTGTGTTGTGTATTTGTAAGTTTTTTGTTTTTGTCCTTTTTCAAGATGCTCCTCGTGCCTTGCCTCATTACATTAATTGGAGATTGGAGATTCTTTACTTAAATTTCAACAGTTTTATCAGGAAGGGTCTTTTGGTCTTGTCATAATTAAAGCCAGGTTTTAAGTCAACCAATTTCACAGCAACAGAAATATCAGAGAGATGGTTCTTGTTGCTTTTACTCAGATATGTAAGTGTGTTTTTCTTTCCAATTTTTAAGATACATTTTCTTGTTTTACTTGATACTGTATATTTAGCCCACAAAAAAAAAAAAACATTGTGTTCTTACATGTAACCCTATGTGCTTTTATTCCAACAGAAGAAAAGTACTCTGTGATTTACCCATACTCGGCCAGGGATCAGGATGAGATCGACCTGGAAAGAGACATGATAGTCGAGGTTATTCAGAAAAACTTGGAAGGCTGGTGGAAGATCAGGTAATCAAATGAGTGTGATTCCTGCAAGTCAACATAAACATTAAATAATAATGTTCACATCCAGAAAAGTAGACAACACTCTGGTCCTTAGAAAATTCTGTAAATAAATTCAGAACATAATGTTTATGTACATGCAATATATAGATAATTTGTGTAATTATTTTATGATAAGAATGATGATTACATGAAGTCATCATTCATCATACATGAAAATGAGTGAATAAATGATTTGACTTTGAAAACACAAGCTGCAGGAACATCAATTGAATGTTTAAGATCTAAAATCCTAGATTAGCATAGCGTACTAGACTAACAATAAAATTTATTCAAACGTTTATATCTTAATGTAATTTACATAAACAAAACACATAGTATACTGCTGATTTATTCTCAAATTGTTAAGTTTAGTAGAAATGTGCATCATTTAACGCCACTGAATGTATACTTTTCTCCAATCCAGGTACCAAGGCCGCGAGGGCTGGGCTCCGGCCTCCTACCTGAAAAAGTCTGATATTCAAAGCCAAAGGCAATCAGCAGGCGCTGCAGCTCATGCCAGTACAAATGACCTGGAAGGAGTTTCCAAACAGAACCTGCAGAACAATGCATCAAGAGACAACCAGAAGGAAAACAGGCTCTCTATTTTCTCTGATAACAAAATTAGTAAGTAGGTTAAAAACACCCTAGTAGATCACCTTACAGGTTACAACTTTTTTTTTGTCCAATCAAATGTGGTTTTGCATAGTGTAATTGTGTTGCCACTGACATACATACATATATCCTTATTCTACATCTTTTCCCTACACAGAAGTCGGATCAAGACACGGACTTCCTCCACGCAGAGATCTAACCATTGTAAGATATAACATTTTGATGTCAGAAACTCATAGGATCCATAAGTTTAACAGCCTAATATTTTTGTATGTTTCTTGTATTCCACAGCCACGTGGTGCAAACTTACCTAAGCCACCCGTTCCACCAAAGGTTGAGGAAGAGTATTACACCATAGCTGACTTTCAGACTACCATTCCAGATGGGATTAGCTTCCAAGCAGGGGTCAAAGTTGAGGTGGGTCTAACCAAAGCCTCTCTGAGTCAATTTACAATATTATAAACTAAAAGTTTTACTGAATTATTAACCGTTTTCCCTAATAGGTGGTTGAGAAGAATACAAGTGGTTGGTGGTACATCCAGATAGATGAGAAAGAAGGCTGGGCCCCAGCCACTTTCATCGACAAGTACAAGAAGACTAGTAATGCCCTGCGACCCAATTTTCTTGCTCCATTACCCAATGAGATGGAGAAACTCAGGCTTGAGGATGGTGGTGCCAATGATGATACCTGGTCTAAGCCTTTACCAGATGAGCCGACCATAGCCGCTGACTCCTTTGCCCGCCCAAAGCTGAGAGACTGGAAGTCCAGTGCCAACAAGACGACTCCGACCTTTGCTGGGCCTCTGCCTCCAGCCCCAGCTGCCCCTCCAGCAGAAGAGAAACCAGCTCTGCCACCTCGACGGGAGTCTATTAATAAAAGCTTTGAGTTGGAGGCGGCGGAGAAGCCAAAACCTGATCATTGCAAGCCGTTGCCTCCAAAACCACCAGCACCTGGAGTCATCGTGCCTCTTGTTACCCCCAAATCTGCCCCTTTCAAGCCAGAGAAGCCACCAGAGATCAAAAAGGAAGATAAGAGCAAAGCTCTTCCTCTTCGCAATGAAATGGGTCTTGAGTGTGGCCACAAAGTCTCTGCTAAAGAGGTGAAGAAGTTTAATCTGAAACCTGTTCCCAAACAGCCACCAAAACCGAAGACAGAGAACCGGGAAGAGAAACCAGAGCCTGCAGGCCCTGCAGCCTTTATGAAGGGTAAGCCGGTGGTCAGACCAAAGCCCGTCCCAGCTGCCAAACCTGATCCACCAGCAGAAAACAAAGTGGACATCACCAACTTAAGGAGCAAGTTGAGGCCATCAAAAGCTGTGGATGTTGGCTCTCCGTCTTCTGAGGGAAACCATCAGAATGATTCTTCAGCAACAGGAAGCAGCTCACCCTCCAGCTCTTCGCCCATCCACATCCCTGTGCTCAATAACAGCAAGTCCTCTGATGAGCCAAAACTCCCTCCCAAACACATAAATGGTCTTAGCCAGGAGAAATCATCCCCCCCTCCAAAACCAGCAGTGCCCCCACACAAGGAGCCTCCTCAGAGACCCCCTGCCATGGCTCCAAAAAGACCTCCTCCTCCAAAGAAGACAGATCCATCTAGCCCAACCGAAAACAAGCCTCCTTCTCTGAGAGATCCGCAAGAGACTCCCAAGCCTGGACCACCACCACAACTCAGCAGGCCCCCTCCCCCAAAACCCAAAGTGTTTGTTCAACCACCTTCAAGCAAAGAGAAAGACGACCCCAAGGGGAATAAAGCTCCCATTCCTCCCAAGCCCCAGATGAAACACGAAAAGTCCGGACCACCCAAGGACAAGCTTCCGCCGTTACTCAAGGAGCCCAGTAAGGATGAGCTCTATCTAGCTGTGGCGGACTTTGAAGGGGATGAGCAAACGTCCAGCTTCAAGGTGGGGACGGTGTTTGAAGTTCTGGAGAAAAACAGCAGCGGTTGGTGGTTCTGTAAAAATGTAGGAGAAGATGTTGAGGGCTGGATCCCCTCGAACTACCTGAGCAAAAAGCCGTAGGTTTTATGATTCATTTAAATGTAACCAGAAGAGAACAAAATAATACACCAATGGTGTAAATGTAAAGAAAAGCAATTTTTCTGCCACTTCACAACTTATTTTATTTATAGGTACATTTTTTAAATAAGTACTTTAAAAAATCCAGCCAATCGAACCAGCAATAATAGACCTTTTTTTGTGGAGGTTTCATGATGTTTACTTATTTTTATTTTTATCTAGATATTCATGCTCACTTTTGTGGCTACGTGTCAATCACAGCCTCTGTATCATGTTCCCTTTACTTGGGCTGAGAACTTGGCGGCATTCAGCCCGAGTTGCAGGGTGTGCCTGATTTATGGGTGTGTTAGCGCCCATGCCTTTAAGGATGCAGTGCCTCAAAATATATGCAAAGTATAGGCTTCAGTGCTTACAAAGTATATGCAGCTGTAGGCTTAGTAGGTGTTCATATCTTGTCAGTTTCTATTCTGCAGCAGGGAAAAAAGGATCCTAAATAACTTAAGTATTTCATGAGTGTAGTGGAGACATTCACTAATTCCATCTGAGCTTTCATGTATGGTTAACATTTTTCTTTAAAATATATCTTTGCCAAGTATTAATGTTGTTTGTAATTTTAAAAAATTACATTCAGGTGCATCTCAATAACATAGAAAAATCTAAATGTTTCTAATTTCAGATCAACAGAGGAAGCTCATATTTTATGTAAATTCATGGCCTTTTGTCCTTCACATTTCACTGACAAACTCAGAAAGGCTTTACTAAAAAAAAAGTCAGATGTTTAAAGTGCTTTGTCTAAGTGCATTCATGGAAAGTTGAGTGAAAGTGTAGGTAAAAAAAAGAAGGTACACTAGACACATGAATAATTGCAGGCTTAAAAGAAATGGACTGGGCTGCAGAGAGCCAATGCTTCAAAAGCCACCACACCCACCTAAGGCTTAAAACTGTTGCATTTCTTGTATTAAGTCATAGTAGAAATAGAGACATAGAAAGTGAGGTCAGTTATGATTTTGGGCCCAGAGACTGGAGGAAGACTAAAGATTCTTGAGGTCCAGTGCAATTTTTTTTTTTCACAGTTAGTGATAATTTATGGAACCGTTTCATCTGCTGTTGGTTCCTCATGGCTCGTCAAGCCTAAAGTCAACGTCTACCAGAAACTTTTAGAGCCTTGTGCCTCCTTCTGCAGACACTGTTTTGTAGATGAGGAGTTGACAACTGCTGACACTGCCAATAGTACCATGACCATAGTATCACTGTGTCTCAATGGACAGCAAACTTATCAGACCAGAACCCCATAGAGAATCTTGACAGCTCTCTATTTCTACGGGGTTTAGGGTGTAAATTGTCAAAGCCCGTAAGCCACATTTTACATAATTTGATGCTAAAATTCTTGCCTAAGAATCCCAGTCAATTTACTGAATACATGTTCTGTTCAATATTGGACAGAACAAATATTTCCGAATTAAAATCCTTTTTTACCGGTATTGTGCGCTGTCCTAGATAGAATTTTGATAGGCTCAATTTTGGGTTTTGATTAACTTTATCAAAATAAAAAATTGGAATATATCACAGTGTGTAATGAATTTCTATATTTTATGTGTTTTATGTGGACTTACTAAAGAAACATCAAGTTGCTGACGTTACTTCAGTTTATTAGGATGCACCTGTATTAGCGTTCTTTTATTGTTGACTGAATCAGTGATGATTGTTGTGATTTGTAACAGATGTGCAGCTTCTCTCAGTTCAGGCAAGTTCAAGTTTTGCACAATTTCAGTGCGGAGAGAAGAACAACTTTTAACTTTGCACCAGCTTTGTTTCTTTTCTCTTTTTTTTTTTTAGCACACTGTTACAAAGTAGTTACTCCAATTATCTATATGTAAACATAATATTCCAAAGTAAGAGGTTGGTAGGAATATTTGTGTCGGAAAACATTTTTTAGCATAACTGTTGTCTTTCATCCAAACATAAGAGCTGTACTATGTGAAATGCAGAACATTCTGCCCATAAAAAATGTAAGATTTCCATTGGCTTGTGCAATGATTTACAGTGTTGTAAATGTACAGGCTTTTCCTGATGTTCGGTGCTCAAATAAAAAAAATGACCATTGTATAAACATAATATTTTACATGCTTGACTGGTTTCAAGCAAGGGTCAGCAGAGCAAATTATTTTTATTGTACAGCGATGTCATACTTTAGCAGTTTTTTTTAATGGTCCTTGTTCTCTTTTCGGTGTGCAATTTCAAAATACTGGAATTTGCTTTAATGTTAATTACAACCCTTATAGTTTGGTGGTTAAAATAAAAACTAATTTGCTTTATCAAGTAACTGGCTGCTACTTTCACAGGAAATGATTCAATAAAGTAACAATAAAATGTTTGTAGACAAGGCTACAAGTTGTAACACTACTTATGTTCTGCTTCTAGTTGCTCAAATGTTTCACAGAATTCAAGCCATATTACAGCACTGACAGTCTGTCATCCAAATAAACATTTCAAAATGATACCTACAACGTCATAAGGTGTCATGTGGCCGAAGGAGGGCAGAATGCACATTGATGGTCCCCCATACTTCAGTATTCTATTTCTTTTTTCTATGTATTTTGCATTACACTGTCTCTACCTTTACTTTTAAGTCAATAAAAAAATTCAACTTGGAATGTTGTCTGAATTCACTCTTCCACTTGATCCGTTACTTCTTTTTTTTTTGCTGTGTGAGGAACTGATTTTATCTTGGCTTGCAGAGCGTTGTGATGTAAAAAGTCAGTTTTGGAACATAGATCCAGTTTGTTATAATTAGGTTAATATGGTCTAAGTAGATATTTCACTTGCAGTAAATAAATCTTTTTTCTCTAGATGCAGCGGACTCTGACACTAACGGTCAGTCAGGACCAAACTGGGCTGCTGCCGGCTTAAAACAATAATCTCAAACAAGTTTATGCAAAAACTATTTCGAAGCTTAAAATCATCACATTGACTTTGGACTGTTAAACTGAAAAACTAATCACTTATTTTTATGTTCTATATAAATACATTGACATTTGCACATTGTTCCTACTTTCTGTCTTAATTATTGGCTTCTCTATAAATAACTGTCCAATGCAAACATGACATTAGTTTAAAGGTTCAATAATTAGTGATTTTGAGATTGGCATTTTCAGGGGAACATTTTTTGTAAAGGTTTAAGTTGTTGGATGCACACTTACACTGAATACTGTGATCTGCTTTAGGACGAATCCTGACTCAAACCCTCAGAGCCCTGCGTAAAAAGAAATCCTGTCTCTCTTTTGCGTTTTATTCACATCTCATCCCCGTTGATACTTTAGTCTATAAGACAGTACAAGTATTTAAAAATCTAAACATGATTTCAAAACTTCTATTGCATGAAAATATAATATTGAATAACTGTAGGGAATTGCTTTCCTTTCATATGCTTTGAATAAAATGAACAAATCAGCATTTACACTTGTTTTTCTTTTTTTTAAAAAAGGATTTTATTGAGTTATTTACACCAGTGGTTTCATCTCATAATTTTCATATATACTCACAACCCCTTTCATACAAATAACATTATGTAAACCAAGAAATACATAGATGAAGCAACAGAAATCACCAATTTTAATTGGAGAGAGCAATTAAGCTGTACCTGATTCAGTGCAACTCTGCAGGCCAAATTTAATTTTTACACTCTTATCTTTTTTTGCAAAAGGCTAGGAAATCTATTTTAGGAATTTACCTTTTTCTATTATTCCCCCTCTTAGTGCAAAGAAAAAAAAAATACTCTAAACTTAGCGATATCCATACAGTATTGCACATTGGTTAGAAGCAGTTCATTAACTGCACTGGATATAATTGCACACCTAACATTTAAATCATCCATGCAAAATAATAATAAAAAA
Organism: Girardinus metallicus; assembly: GCA_903067095.1. Taxonomy (NCBI): domain Eukaryota; kingdom Metazoa; phylum Chordata; class Actinopteri; order Cyprinodontiformes; family Poeciliidae; genus Girardinus; species Girardinus metallicus. The sequence goes on along the minus strand of CAEGAE010028980.1, from coordinate 67,955 downwards.
AAAACATATTTTACTTTGGTTTTGTCAGTTTCCATCCAGTGTAACTAGTTATACAGTAAATAAAAGATCTGATAGATATTATGTCTTCCCTTGTTTGATATAGCTGAGCTAAATAATAATATATATGTTCTTTTTTTTTTTAAGAAAAAAATGGTTCAATTCAAATAACTTTGGATTCCACCTCATATCCCACTTGAGAAATGAATTTAAAGCCCTCCTTCAAATCATGGTTGTTAAACAGAAATGATACAAAAAAAACTTTCCATTTAGAGTGTTAATTAAGATTATGACTTATCAGTAGAAAAATAAATAAGGCGTTGGCAGCTATGTGACAAAAACGAGAGGTTAATGGTTAGAACAGTCAAAACAGCTGGGAAGAATAATATATATAAATCTATAGTAAGACTGAAAATAATTTTGATTAGTAACTAACTTCCCAGGACTGAATGATTCCTTCCACTCATCAAACTTCCCTGGGTGGGGAACATTAAACATGAAGGGTGCTTTCGTTTTGTTTTTTTTCCCTTTTTTTTCAGATGCACAGATAAAAACGGAAAATTTGGCATCTTACCATTCAATTATAAAAAAACAAAAAACAACTAAAGATAAAATAAGAATTTAGCTACAACATAAATATTTACTAAAGAAACATAGAAATCCAAGGAAAGTTTTGGGTTTTGTCATTCCTAATAAAGCAAATGAAACCAGAAGCAGCAGGCATCTGGAACACACTTCTGTACAGTTTCTGTGTGTTGAACTCAGGTAGATGCAACGTCACTGCAGCTCTGCTCATATGGTGGATGAGTCCAAGTAAGGCACAAACTTGGAGAGTTTGTAGGGAGAGCTGGGGTTTGAATTATCGACGCTCTCTTTCATCATGAAGAAAGCTTCCTGGTCCCTCTTCTTTGCGCTCAGCTCATCCTCAATTTCCTACAAAGTTGAAGTCCAGAGTATACTATGTCAGAATATCTCCAAAAAATGTTAATGTTTTAACAACTCAAGCTTTCTGCTTTTTAGAGCTACAAAGATGACTTTACTATGAGATAAAATGGGAAACACTCGCCTTCTTCCTGACTCTCAGCTGCTCCCTCCACTCCTTCATCAGCTGTGCATGCTGCTCATCCAGATGCTTCAGCCTCTGAGTCTCGTTCTCAATCAGCATGTGGCACTTTTCATTCTGAAAGACAGAAAAGATTGTTAGTTTGTAATAGGCACACAATTTGAAACTGGAATAAAAATACCCATGACAGATCCCAAAAGATCTGCATAAAAAAAAAAAAACAATCAGAGGAGAGGGAGCCGTTATCCACCTGCAGCTGCTGCAGCTCCCTGATGTTGCTTTCACACTGGCCCATCATCTCCTTCAGCTGGTTCTCGTGTTTTTGCTGCTGATGCTGCCTCTCTGCCTTCTGCCGCTTCTGCTCCTGCTGAGAAAACTGAACAGCCATGCGAGGGAGTGGGTCACTAACAATCCAACTCATAAATGTTCTGTAGGGCAGAAAGGCTGGCAGAGGCAGACCGACCTGCTTGATCTTTTCTCTGTCCTCTGAGGCGCTGCCCGTCGAACTGATGCGCAGACTCTTCTTGAACATCGTCATGCGAGTCTTTGCCTCATTGCGCTGGATTTTTGGCAGCCGGGTTTTCTCCTGCTGCTGCCTGTTCTTCAGCAGCTCAATCATGCGCTGGTTGTAGGACTGCATTTGTTCTTGCTCCTGTAGACAGAAAATATTCATCCAGACATGAAAAATGTACCAAAAATTGAGGCCCCTCACTTAATTTGGCTCATTAACAGTACATGGGATGGTAGGTGGAAACACATCCAGTCTACTAACCTTTTCGTGTTTTTTTAGGAGTAGATGTCTCTGAAGGAAGTACTGGTCTTTCATTTGCTGCTTCAACAGCTGGTGTTTGTCTAAGAGGTTCTTCTCCTCCATGTCCCATAAAGTGGCCTCTCGCTCTAATCATGAAATAATCATCATGCTAATTTGTCCAAAATGCACAGGACTTTGGCTTCACTAGTGTTAGTTTACTGTACCTCTGATGAGTTCTTGCTTCTTGTTGAGACATTCTCTCTCAGTTTCTGCGATCTCCCTCTTGTTGTTGGAGAGAATCATTTTCAGTGATGTATCTAGAAAGTTCTTCTGGTCCGCCACGAATTTCTCCTCCTAAAAAAAACAAACATCAAAAAAGGTAAGTTTGACAGTTATGAAGCCTTTAAAAAGATTGAGCAAACACGTTGGGCTCCTTCAGCTTACTTGTTTCATCTTTGATTCCTGGAAGAAGCTCATGCGCTGCTTTAAGGTGTCTTTACGCTCACTCCGAGGCATCTTGTCAACTGAATGTTTAACCTAAGCAATACATACTTCAGCTCAGAAATCATCCAGCTGCTCAATGCTCCAGGTTTTATGTATTTCACTGCTCCACATTTAATCCTGAATTTTATACAGTGAAATGACTAAAAGCAGGAATGTGCAGTTGAACCATACCTCCTTCTTCTTCATCTTTAGCTGATCCATGAATTTGTGGTATTCTCGGTCTTGCTCTGTTTTGATGCGTTTGGTTTCTTCCTTGAGTTTAACGCCGTGTTCTGTCTCCATCTTCTCAATAGTTTGCTTCTGATGTTTCTCCAGATTCTCCAGCTCTGTATCAAAATGCTTCTTCTTGGCCTGAATTGTACCAGAGGGAGACAAACACTTAAATACTGACAGAGCTACAGTACCCAGGAAAAGAATTCATTCTGTCTGAGCTTTTCAACTTTTTGTTACACTAAAAAGTCAAAATCCATGGATTTTTTTCTGTCATGGACCAACAAGCAGCTGTAAACTGTACCGAGTATTTGCACTCAGTGCCTGTGAGTTAATGCTTTGTAGAATCACCTGTTTGTGTGACTTCATCCATCTAGGGGTCAAAATCTTGCTTTATGAAAATAATTTAAAGTCCATCAGATGAAGTGGGAAGTATCTGGGAACTTTAGTTTTTTTTTCTTTACTTTCATTTTTAAGTTTCACACTTCAGATTAGTGTCTGAAGTGTTTTGCAAACCTCTGAAGGTTTCTTATAAGGTAATCCAGTATTTCACTCCATATATATTCAACTCTAACCAGCCTGTCCCTGCTGAAGAGAGTGTTTTCTAAGCATGATGCTGCCACCACCATGCTCTGTTCAAGGGGTCAGTGCTTTGCCTGTCAGCCTACAGCTAGGGTTGCAATCTCAACTCTTTCCATTTTCAGAAGATGGACTGCACAGTGATTTATGAGATTTCCAAAACTTGGAATATTTTAAAATGAAACCCTTCTCTAAACTTCTGTTTTCACTTTTCAGGTTTTTTTTGTAAAATTATTAGAAAACCATGTATCATTTTCCATCTGTTATATTTATGCTAAATGGTGTTACTTTCTGACATGGATGTTCAATAAAACACCAAATTTTGTTGCTAAAGCAACAAAATGCCTTTATAAGGCGCTGTATGCCAAGTCTAATCTTTTCCAGCTGATTTCTGTTAATAAACTAATTTAATATGTGGGCATCAAAATGATTTCCAGAGAAGATTCTTTGTCAGGTTGTAGTTTAACTATGAACTCACATTTATTTCCTGGTCAAAGCGTTTCTGGATTTGCTCCCTCTGGGTTTCCAGCTTTCCGTTGAGAACAGCCAGAGCGCGTTGCTCTTCCTTCTGCAGCAAACGGAGCTCACGCAGCTCCTGACGCCTAAACACACACACACACACACAGGATATGTACTTTTATAAGTCAAAAAGAAAATGCAAAAATTGAAATAAACCTAACATGACAATGCATTATATTTATGTGATTTGTTTTTCATTTTTTTAAAGTCCTAAACAGACATAGACTACATTCCGATGCAGTTTTGTGCAATGAACACTAGATGGCACTACTGTGTCAAAGATTCATTAACAGAACACCCACAAAGCTTTATCCAGAGGTGAATACATGCTCAAATTTCAGGCTAAAAATGTTTTTAAACTGAAAACAAAGTAAGAAGCAACATTTAAAGTCACTTATCAAAGAGCGATCTGCATGCTCAAAAATTAATGCACTCAAAATATGTTTACAGAAGATCACAGAGCAGCAGGACCTACATCTTTTCATCCATTTGATAAGTGTTGAACATGGACACATAAAAATGTGTTTACCTCAGAAATCTCATCTCCTCATCTTTCTTCTCATCGTCCCGGATGATCTTTGAGGTGGTCACGCTCAGCTCCACGCCATCCACAACAAACTTCCTGGTTCGCTTTAGGGTTTTGCTGGAAAAGTCCTGATGGTGGATAGACATGGAAGAATTATAGACCTGAGTATGTTAGATGATTTTTTAATTTCTACATGCAGCTTTTTTTAGTGATAACAATAATTCTGACAGATCCAGGAACTGATGAGCGTCGGCATCGGGCGCCTTAACCCGGCGTTCGGTTCATCCCGCAGCGCCAGTTCTGCTTACCAAAAGTGGCCCACATTTTTTTAAAATCTAGCACCACTGAACTCATGAGCTGTGATTTTGTACCATTCATGGCTACATTTGCTTTTGTATGAAACTCAGTTTGAGTTTAAATTTACAATGATCCGGCTGCATTTGTGTGAATTGTGGGATTTTTTTAAAAGAACCAATAGTGAATCAAATACCAATAGATTTTGAATAAAACTATGGAGAACTACCAGTAAACAGAAAATGGAGTCATTGTTGAGTTTTTAACATAACTTGACAATTCCATAATTTCCTGGAAAACAAGCCTCTTTTTTATTTCATTTGTTTTACATGAAACTTTTCTGAAATACTGACAGCTCTTAACTTAAACTGTGTTTTATCAACTGAAGACACTAAAAAACACATTTTATTTAAAATAACATGTGTGTGTAATCTTGACATCATCTTTAAAAACAATGCATTGTGTGTCTTAATGGCGAAAAAGGTCTGAAAAAAGTCAAAGTGAGGAGGATTCCTTTGAGTTATGCTTAAACCAATAAAACTGATGCAATTTTCTTCAAGCTAATTAAAAACAAAAACACAAACTTCTTTCAGATCAGTGTAATCTTCTGAATGAGTCTTAAGTATTTGTTGTGTGTGTTTGGTGTGTGTGTGACGACAAAGGCGTTCCTGTTGGTCGGGTTCTTCTACAACAAGCAGCCAGACTCTCAATCAGTCAACAATGAAGGAAGAAACTGACGCTAAAAAGGCCTCATCTACTGGATGCAAAACTTTATTTTCTTAGTCTGTGTTTAAATGGAAATGTGGAGTCTCTTGCTGAAAACTAAATACCCTTTATAAAAGACATTAGAGAACAACAATGTTAATCAAATGACATTGTTTAACATTTTTAAAAAACAATCCGAGTTTCAGTTCAACCACACCTCATGACTTGACAGAAAAGTTATTATGGCAAAACTAAGAATGTGTTGCTTTTGGTGAATCTCACTGAGCCTCGACAGACGTATATTAAATGATTAAAATAGATTAATATTACGGGGTGCTGCGACAGACTGGTGACCTGTCCAGGGTGTACCCTGCCTCTCACCCGGAACGTAGCTGGAGATGGGCACCAGCAACCCTCCCGACCCCATTAAGGGACGAAGGGTGAACAGAAATGGATGGATGGATGGATTACGGGGTGCGATAAAATCTTGTAATAATACATTGCTACAGAACTTTTTGTGAAAGTCACTTCTGTCTGAAGTGACTCTCTGAAGTGAAGCCACTGGACAGTTTTCCAGTTTTCACTGTGACTGTCCAGTCAGATGACCATTGGCTATTTTTATAGACAATTGATATAAAGGAAAGTGCTTACAGCTCGATATCCTGCAGTATCTGTTAAGGACTCTTATTTTGAATCAGTGAAGGAAGTAGAATTGCTTTGCTTTGTTAACAGAGTCAGATTGCAAAGTGTTTGGCTCACTGCTAAAATGCAGTACTAGTTGCTTTTTGTAACAAAGGTTGATATTTTAGGTTTGTTTTGTATAAAAACGTCAAATACATATGAGAAAAAAACAAGCATGAACAACAGTATGTCAGTATGTGATGCTGTTGGAACCTCATTAGAGGAAGTATAGTCACAAACTCGTTGGAAAACAATGAGAGGAATAAATGTACTTAATGCTACGGCAATATAACATCAAGTTACTTTAAGGCTTTTTACCAGCAAAGCCGGATTGTAACGTGTTTTTCTTATTTTGGTTCATTTGATTTTATTTTTGGACTCCATCATCACTGTATGACATCAAGTCTGAGTACTCAAAAAACTAAAGGCCTTAAGAAATGAGCGACAACTTAATACTTTCGGGTTAACAGTTTAAAACTCAGACCAGAGCCACACAGATCAGATGGAAAGCTTTGTTACGTCTACAGTGCAAAGGCAGCTGAGCCTCCAGTAACAAATGACAGCTACTAAACCTCGCTTTGTATCCATCTCATCAGTTTATTCCTTTGCTAATGAGAATTAATTCCATATTATAAAAAGCAAAAGATAAAAGAATAATAATCAGGTAAAGTGTAGGCCACATTTTCCCTACATTACAATCACTGTTGATTTTCTCCATTTCCAAGTATGAACGCTTCCAGATGCCTAGACATAGTCATTACCTCTACAGCATCAATATTCTGTTCTGGAAAATAAATTATGCAGACAGTAGACTTTGAATCTGTGTCTGTCAGTTAGCCTCCAGAAACAACTATGTGACAATGAGCTCCATAGAAACTTCCACTCACAATAGTGAATGTGCCCACACAAAGGGCACCATTGGTTCCTGACGACTGTGAATGAAAGTGTTATATAGATACTTGGCTTCACCAGCTTCTAGTTTAGTAGCTTCCATCTCTTTGGACTGTCAGTGGCTCATTGTTGAGATGAAATTACTTCACTTTTGACAGACTGTAAATGAACCATTAACCTGGACCCGAGTCGGTGAGGTGTAACATGTGATCTAAACCCGATGGGAGACAGACTATCTTCTGTGTCAGACAGTTAACACCCTGGCCCCAAAACACAACACAGCACTGTTTCAGTTCCTGATGAGGTGCAGAGAAGAAGTTTTTCCAAGGTGGAGTTTTCCTACAGAGGCACTGAGATCCCTCTGTAAGCCTTTGACTCCTAAATACAGGTCAGAGTAAACACACAGCTCTAAAACAGGTTGCGTTTAATTGAATCTATTACCATTATGTCTACAGTTGTTCTCATCTTCTCTAAAAGTAAGAGGTTCTCTGAGAAATCGGCTGGTTTTGGAATTGATTTTTAGCGACTCAGACAATCAGCCTTGCTAATATAAGTTGGTTTCCAGATAAGGTATTTGTTAAACATATTATTGTTTATGTTTTACTCACCCTTGCAGATATGGTGAAGTGCTCCTGTTTAATCGACATGCTGTCCGATCCCATGCTACCCGTTAACGAGTTCCGTTTGTGATTCCTCCCGTTGGCTTGCGGCGAGGCCGGCTCCGCGTTCCTTCCCATCGACATACGATCTGCCATTCCTTTGCTTATTGTGTTGTTCGGGGCATCGTGAGGCTGCGGTACCAGGGAAGCAGCAAAGGATGGGGTGGGAGTGGACCCAGGAGTCATGTTGGGACTCGAGCTTGGAGTGGGTGAGTCTCTGCTGCCAGTCATCCCACACTCAGATATATGGACCTTTGGTATGTGCCGGTTGTTCATACCGTCAAGTTTTTCTGTAGTGGTCTCAGGTAGGGGTGGCTGTTCATTCTCTGGTGTCTCTACAGCCGCCTGGGGAATTAACAGTTGCTATTAATACAAACTTCGTCTCAAAATGCTTGAAGAAACTACGGGAAATGAAAAAGATTTTGCTGAGCACCTTCTCCTCCTCCATTGTGGGGGTAATCTTTCCATCCTCAATGCCAGAGTCTGAGCTGGAGGTCTTTGTTGAGGCCTCGCTCTCAGCTTTCTCAGACTCCAGTACCTCATCAGCCAGCCGGCCCCCCACCTCCTCTGGATCTTTGTGAGAGACGGCGAAGCGTGGCAAGGGGACAGGCACTGAGGCTTGGTGCTCCTCTGCTGGCGTGCCGGGCCGAGCCAGTCTCCTGGGTAAAGGTACAGGTGAGGGTGTGGTGGGGCTTGGAGTGTCCGCAGACTGATCTTCATCCAAACTGGTCTGACTCGTCTGGCATGGCTCCTTTTCTGGTGGCTGAAGGAAACAGAGAGGCATTGTTATGCATCCGTGACACGAATCATTCATGTTTTTTTAGGATTTAAGTTCCTAAATGTTAATGTTTTCAACCTTTGCTTCTAGTCCAAATGCTAATGGATGAAGTTGTTCATACTTCCTACATCTAGTCAATTTAACTGAACCTTTGGCTAAAAGGAATGCTGGCCTTCCTCCTTCATGCTCACTTTACCTGCGACAGAGATGGCTATCTAATCTCTCCTGAATGCACCAACTGGAAAAAGAGTTCTTACAGTAATTGTTACCCAAGATGTGATTTTAGATATTCACCTTCTTTGTTTTGCATGAAGGAGAATATAAATTAAAATGAACGTCATTTGAAATTCAGGGTAATTATAAGACCGTTGAATATTTTGACTAAGAATTTTATTAATACCCATTACTATTTATTAAATTATTTAATCTAGATTTACAAAATATCTTTATATTTGTAGGATCAAGTTATGACTCTCCTGTGTTTTATAATTTGGCAAAACTTCCCAGCTCTGAGTGAAATATGGAATAAATGATTGGCTAAATTTCAATCCTTTGGTAAAAAAAAAAATTGTTCTTTTTTTCTGTTCTTGCTTAAAGAAGGGGTCAACGGTACAGTAAATATTTATTATGTTATTTGTAGAGATACATTGAGAAATCAGCAAAATGCCAGAATCAGGTCGCTTTTTTCTCAAAATGTCCTGATCAAAATTCCAACTTTTTTCCCCAGTCAGTCAATTCACCACAAGAAACCAAAAACAGTTCAGTTAACCAGTTCAGTTAACCAGTTCAGTTAACCAAAGATGGCTGGAAGTACCAACTTCCACCCATCTTCAGGGTGGAAGTTGGTACAGAAGGAAGACGGATTTTTAAGTTTCACAGAGATGATTAAACATTCAGAGGAAGGTGTGAGGCACCATTTCAAACTATTTTCTGTTTGCATTTATCTAAGCAGCTACTTTTAAAACAGAAGGTGGGGAATGAGCAGAAATCCAGAAGACAGAACAGAGTGCCGCCGAGTGGCCATGTTTTTCCTTTTGAGCTTTCACCTCACTGAACATGGAACATGTTGGAGTTGGAAATGTTGGCACCATTTTTGGAAATCTAAAATAGCCAAAGGTTATCCATTTTCTAAAAGAAGTACACACAGACAGTGTTTTTTTTTTTCTGGAACAAATATTTTTAATGCTTGAAACTTTTGAAGATAAAGGAGAATCAATTAAGGCTAATATCAGTAGACTCCAGTCATGTGTCTCTAATTGTTATAGCTTTTCTAAGATTCAACACATTAACATTGAGATAATCCTATTTGACACAAAGAAAATAACAGCTAAACCCATATGTGAAGTAATCATAATGCAAAACAACTTTTGTAGGCATTTAACTTTAGTAGTGCAAAAACATCTCAAAAAGGAAAACATTTGTTCCCTGGAGACAAACTGGCCAATGGACTCTTTAGAGGCCTGGAAACTGGTTTATTTAAAGGTCAGTATGGCATCAAAACAATGAGAACCCTTACAGAAATTGACTTCATCTGGAGTGGTGAGACAACAGTATTTTCCATACAGAAGCAAGGTTAAAAGCAGGCGCCTATATTTAAACACATTTGGGTGTGAGGGAATGCCAGTATTCCGGCTTCTGTTCCTTTGTTTGTGCTGACTGCCCTCTCATACTCTAACTTTCTAATCTTATGTCCTCTGTGGATCTGTGAACGGTCTCAGCAAAACCAAACAAAACCCATCAGAGTAGGGACTGTGTTTACCGGAAGGAAAAAGGTTGCTTGACTGGGATAACCAGTAAAGTAAAACAACAAGCAGGTCGGAAGCATAACTTCTGGGCTTTTTGGGGGAAATGTGCAAGTAAGCATGTTCCCTTTGTGTCAGCGTAAGCCTGAATGTCAGCACGAAGACAAAACAATAGCTGTGTTGTTGCAGAGAATTTAACCTAAATCTCATTTATACACTATTGGATAGATGCTTTTTACCTTCGAGGAAACACTCCTCACTTCTTGCTTTGGAAATAAAACACTGGCAAAGAGCAAAACGACAGAACAGAAGTATGGTACCTCAATGAGATCCATTGTGTCGTCGTCCTCTCCTTCCTCTCTATTGTCTTCGATTTCCTCCATGACCTCAGCTTTGGCCTCGGCCACCAGCTCCATCAGTGGACGGTTGGAGGTCACCGTCTTCACAAAAGGGTGCTGCGGACAGAGATGATGAGCTTTTTAAAGTGATTATTGATTGAAGACAATTCTGACAAACAAGCACACTGATGCTGTAATTGTTAATGCCAGTTCAAAGTGACAGAACTCACAAGGCCCACAGTCACCAAAACAGAGAGCAGGACGTTTCTCCTTGAAGAAGCTGGATGAGTTATCCATGGAAATACTCTCAAATAAAGTCCACTGGGACAATTTTTCCATTTAACAGCCTTTCCCTTTAGGTCCTACGTCTTAAGTAAACATATTTATTGAGTTGAATTATAATTTTCTGATAAAGAATGTCAGAGTAATACCTCGTGTTGTATGCACAAAAATATTTTACATTAAAAGTAATTGAAATTATTTGAAGTTTTCCACATAATTTCTTCATGTTGAGAAAACAGACTGGTTAATTCATATGAGTTTAATACATTAGACTGGTTTAAGAATTTTCCTTTATCCATTTCCTGACTTCTGAAGATCAACATACATCTATCCATCCGACACCACAGGGCTTGTTCTCTGGTCTGAGTCACTTTGAAGAGTGGTAAACAGAAATGTCGCATCATAATCACAACAAAAAAAAGCAACAAAAAGCTCTTTCTGCAGGTGAAAAGCTTTACTCCCTGTGAGTTTTACTGTGATGCTGTGACAGCAGCAGCATCACAATAAAACTTTCTCTGATGCTATTGTTCAGTACAAAATACCACTTAATTGCAGTGCAAAGAAGATAAAAAGTTAAATTAGAAAGGTGGGTCATTCATTATTCAGTGACTTTGCACTTGAGTGTAATTTAATTGGAACAGCTGACAAAGGGGCAAAATGCTGCAGGCGGTGCTGGACCATGCAGTGTGTAGACTCTTGGTGTTCACGTGCTTGTTGTGCGCCACCACACTTGTTTATGTGCAGGCTTTGTCCTCAAGAAGTGCATTGGGCTTCGGCTCAAATGACAAACAGCAGTCAGCTCCTGTCTAATGGCCAACAACACGCTGAGTGTCGTTCCATCCACGAAGGCCTAAAGCTGCTGCTCCACATACGAAGTGGCTGCCTCAAGTCGAAAAGTTTCATTTAAGAACCAAATGTAAGTAGGCAAAAATTGCATGCAATTATTCTTATTTTATACAGCTTGATTATGCAATATATATGCTTTCAACACACACTGAAAGGAAGATTATCTTTATAAACTGTTGCTTAACCTAACTCAGGTTTTATGCGTTCAAGAAGCATTTCTTCTGGAGCACGACTGGCTGGTTCCGCATGTCAGGACAAAAAGACCTTCAAGTTTGGAGAGCCTTGTCCAAACTTTAAAACAGACCCAGTTTAAAGTATCCTACACCTAATAATCTACAGAACTAAATACCAGCAATATTTGAATTTAATAGCAGGTTATGGAATTCATTCTGATCATCTTCAAACAATCAGTGTCGGGCGTTTCTAACAAATACTGCTGTTAGTCTATCTGTGACTCTGTCACTGTATGCCAGAAAATGTTAGTCCAAAACAAGGAGTTCATATTCCTCACTGCTCTCTTCAGCTTCTGTGAACAACATGCAGTCTGTTGGTGAACACCTTCCACCATGCTGTGTCCAGCTTTATAACTACAGTCAATCTGTCAAATTAATTTTTCTCTCCAACTTACAGTTCTGCACCTACCAATTGTCTGCCATTACATGATGACCAGAAACTATTCATAAAAAAAAAATTCTTCAACTTTTAATAAAGTAATGCAGAACTGCTAGGGCAAGACTAGCCATGTCCTCTTTTTTTAAAACGCTGCAGTATAATTTACTTTCCATCTTCTCCGCTTCACTGTACCAAACTCGAAGCAGATGGAGATTTGACATGCATGGTGTGAGAAGATCAAACATGAACAATATGGCCCAGTGGTTTACATCCATGCAGTTACCTTTGAATTATTCAGGAAAAAAAACAGAGTTTCTAGTGTAGCAAGAGGTCACTCCTCTGGTTTTTACAGGGTGGCTTGGCTAGGTTCTTGTTTAAGGTTATAATCAGCTTTAGATTGGGTTCAGGAAAATTGTTATTTTAGCCCACGTAAGGAAAACTTTCCTGTCTTTAATTTACCTAAAGTAAAAAGAAAAAAGTCTGGAATTTCTGTCAGCTTCATTTCTTACTACTCTACTTAATCAAGATTGACTAGTTTTCTTTAGGGATTGTTGTATTTACAATAAAACCTAGACACATAAAAAATAAAAAGATTAAACACACTATATAAAATGAGAAACTCTGAGGGAGGAGAAGCTGCTTGCATCATAGGGAATACTAGTCATCCAGATGGTCCGCAGCCAGCCACACAGTCAAAGTGACGGATAATGTTTCATCATGTTTTGCATACATTCTTTACAGGAAAACATGTGGGATAGATAAAACAAGACCAGAGTTAAACTGATGATTAATTTCCATTTCCCATGAAAAGCTTCATGACGCTGACTTGAAGCCTTTCGTTTATTCCATAATTTAGTTTCTTTATGTAGTTCAATCTGCACTCCAGACTCTGTTATCTATGATTCATCCCAATTTCCGTGAAATCACTCCAAATCTCTTCTGTTTATGAAAGATGTGGATGCCCGAAGTGGAGAACGTAACCTAAAACTTGTCTTAAACTACGGTAATTCCCAATGAAATGACATCACCGGACAACACCACCTTCACTGTGTAGGCATCTAGAAGTGTTGGGAGCAGCAGGCATGATAAACATCTAAAACTTCCAGCAGTGGACCAAAAAGCTGCACCACACCCGTCTCTTTCCCCTTGCAGGAGGACAGACAGAATTCCCGTCGGGCCTGGGTCTTGGATTTTTCACCTCTTCCTCCCACTAATTGACGTTCAGAAGGTGGTCCTGCCCTACTGCTGGCTCAGAGTGGGACTGTAAATAGCTGGCATTCCCCTCCTCAGCTGTGGGGTACGGCTGAGGAGGGGAATGAATCTCAACAGATGCTACTCCTCCTTTAATCCACACCCATCTTTCTGTTTCTCTGGTTTTCTCTGTTTACGGTTTTGAAAACAGGAACTTTGACTAACAGAGAATCTGAGTTTGTTTCATAGAAAAATCATTTCCAACCCATTCTAATTATTCATATAGGCACATTTATTTGAGTTGCCATTCACTACAAGTAATTGGTTTTGTGAAGAGTTGATCTTAAAATTAGTACAACCATTTTAACACATAAATTGTATTAATACTCTCTTTTTAAGCAGTCATATTTGTTGGCACTGCTGATAAACAGATGCCCTAAAAACCGATTTTTCTTTATAAATGCAACATTTAATTAGGGTATCTTTGTTCAGACAGAAAAACAGAAACAATCATCAGTTTATTAATGTATATCTGGATCACTGCATTTATATTACTCAACTTGACTCTCTGTTCAATCAAGATAAGAAAAGAACAAGGGCAAAGTTATGTCATATGCTTAAGTGCAACCTTGCATAATCTTTACTAGATTGTAACTTTGCACACTTTATTGCTCCTTACCTCCAACAGCTGTGCTGCACTGGGGCGACTCTCTGGGTTCTTATCCAAAGCTTTCCTCAAGAAGTCATTAAAATCCCTTGACCTAGAGCAAATACAAAAAAACAGCTTCGGTTAGTAAGAAGAGGGGAGATAGATGGTAGAAGAAAGGTGGTTGCAACACAATAAAAATATGAAGAAGATGCATGATGTTGATCCAAGCAAATCATCCCTTCACAGACATCCACACAGCGTGATGACTCAGCAACATGCCACTGATAACTGCAATAAATTTAGCTACAATAGAACATTAAGACTCATAAAACTGATAGAGATGGTTACGGCTTGGCATCTGTTTAAGTCCCGCCTCCCTTGTTGTTGTTGTACTTTCATAAAGAGACTGTAGGTGGAGATTCCAGAGATTTCACAATAAAAACAAACAGGAAGCTCTTTACTGTAACAAATACAATCACATATATTTCTGTTTCCTGCTCCAGCCTGTTTACTTACTTTACACTGGAAGATTAAAACAATTTTGAGGTTTTATAATCAGACTTTCCACATTTGCTACCATTACCATTTACTAGGCTGATCCAGGGTTGGGGGTTCTGACTTGGCAACCTTCAACAGGACCCTCATTGGGTTGAGCTCATGGTGAGGGGGTTCGATTTGTGCGAGCTCGATCAACGTGATTCCAAGAGACCAGATGTCGGCCTTGTAGTCGTAAGGAGCGTCCTTCATTGTCTCACACATCACCACCTCTGGAGCCATCCTGGAGCAAGCAAATCAAACATTCATCACTAGTTTCCTTTCATAGCGCAGGGACGTCTAAAAACATAATTCCACTTGACAAGAAAAAGAAGCAATTCTGCAACCAAGCAGCAGATTTGATTGATCTTCATCTAGAAGGGAATTATCTGTGGTTTTTATGACAGAGAACAAAGTAAATAAAACTGAAGAGTGAAACGTTTCTCTTCTTAGACAAAGTAAGAACCAAAACTATCATTTCATTTTATAACAGCACCAATGTACAACATGAATTTCCAACTACGTCTTAATATGAACTTTAGCTCAAAAAAGAAGAAAAAAAAGATCTTTCAAAAGTTATTTGACCGATGTTGGTAATTTTTAGAAATGATGCCCCTACGCTTTTTTTTTTTTTTGCCATTTGCTGTCAACCAAAAAAATTATTCCAGACATGAAAAGATTATTGACAAACTATTTATTTATGCTTTATTTCCTTTAAAGTGTATCTCAAACATTTGTAAGTACAATGCAGTACACTTTTCAATAAATACATCTCCTGGTGACGAGAGCAACAAAATGATCAAAGTAACAGGTTTTAATGAGGATAATAAACCCAAAAATGGAAATCTATGAGATTTACTAATATTTTTTTCTGTTTTGTTGTTGTTGGTTGCAAGATGAACCCTGAATTTTCTGAGTTAGTCGTTTGGATTCATTACTCTGACATGAGTATGGTTAGGAGAGAAGCTACTCTGCTGAAGTCACTTCCTGACTCAAGAACATCAACACACATCTGGACTATAGAGTCACTTCGATAAAATTAAAAGATTAAATTATCAGTTACATTTCAAAGGAATTTTTTGCAGTGTTATAATTTTAGTGCCGGTAACTCTTCTCAAATATTTTTTTCTCTTTTTTTTAAGAAATTATGAAATATATGGTACAATGTTTCTAGGATTAAATAATTTCTCTTGTACATTGTCTTGGGGATTTGTGGAACTCTGTTAGAAGAGGCTGTTTTAAAGAACTAGGTTGTAACATGTTTGCAAAGCATTTAACATAATGTATGAAACAAGAGCACACAAGCTTCTCAAATGACATTTGATATTCAGAGTTTTCCTGCTCTGTTAAGATGCCGAGTGTCTTACCAGTATGGCGTCCCAATGAAAGAATCTCTCCTCTGTAACGTTTTTGTATTTTTTGCAGAGACGCCAAAATCCGCTGCAAAAAGAGAAGAATGAAGGAACAAATGAACATAGCTATAGACAAATAGTAAATCTAAAGCCATCATGAAATCCTTGGAGGAGAGAGAAAAGCCAAATGATTGAATTTATAGTCTGTTTTCCATACAACGCCACCCCAATTCCCTGAAAAATCCTAAGATTACAGGGCTACTATGTTCCCTGATTATTACTGCTTTCCTTCTATATTTTTGAGTTTATTCAGGAGAATGTGGCACAGTCGGAGAACAGAAATGTTTGGCAGAGGCCTTTAGAGTCTGCACAACAGGGTTTCTTCTTTAATTACTTACATGTTCTATTACTGGGACTGAAAAGGCTCACTGCATTTTACACATCGCAGTTCAAAGAGCCATGGACCTTCCTGTCAAACAAATAATCTGAAGTGCTGCATTTTCACACTGTTTTGTAAATCAACAGTACTACTGACATAACTGCTGGGTGTGTTCTTTTTGTTTTTAAAATAGAGAAAATAGATTTTTTATGTGATAGATATGCATATCACGGGGATTGATTGATGTAAATATGTATACTTTTGCTGATTCCAACATACAATCCTTCATAATGACCTATCAAATAAAATCGGAATCAAATCCAACAAAGATGGCCGTTGTTACAAAACATGAATAGTTTCAACAGATATAAATATTTTTGCAAGCGACTGTAGATGCAAATCAATTACTGACTAAGACTTTTACCAAAGCCATTTAAAACCTTGAGATCTGCTGCATAAGTTAAATGTTGTGTTTCACTGGTACATTTTGATGCACTCGGCTGACCTCAGATACTCTTATAATTGCTGGTTTGTTTGAATTAACATGTAGTTAGATAAGTATGGAGACTGTAAATGAGTCCATGTCCTGACATAATGAGGCTGAAGAGGCAACTCCCAGTGATTAAATCCAACTGTGGCTGCACTGGGGAGGAATGTTGGGTACTGAGTCCGGCTCAGTGAGACCAGCATGACTGACAAAATGATTCAAAACAAAACCAATAGTAAAGCTGGTTCCACAAGGAAATGACATGCATTAGCAGCCCTCACAGCTCCACCTCTTCACTCAGTCCTGCAAAAAAATAAATCCTGGTATTCAAAACAACAAAGATTTCTGTTGTGAAGTTGGATGCAAATGCTGACCTCCTGAACTCACACAGCTTTTTGATGCAGCATTTTGTTCTTTTCTGGAAAACCATGTTTTAATCCAAAACACACTGGCCTTTGGGTTGGGTCAACAGCCTCTGCTGTGCGATGTGGAGAATGTGAAGAACTCTTCAAAGAGTCAATATAGGAAAAAAATGCAACATTCTCAGAATGCAGTTTTCCCACACAATGCTCACTTATGATTTGCTGGCAGTGCTGCAGTAGGGGTGCAGGGGCTGCAGCTCTGTGTGTGTGTGGGTGCGTGTGTGTGTGGAGGGCGTGAATCTGAAGATTATAGTCCATGGGTAGCAAGAATTTGGGGTTTCTGTACGAATTCCCCTCACACTTGTGTAACTTTGCAAGTGTTCAGCATAAAATACAGCAAAGAATAGAATCTTTTTTCTAAATAAACTATTAATATCAAAATAAACTTTTGACATCTTTGCCGTGTTACAAAGACAAACTTCAATGTATTTCATTAGAATTTTATCTGATGGAATAACACAACATGATATGAACAAAGAAGCAGCCGCGAGGCCTGAATAACTCTGAAGGAGCTGCAGGGATCCACAGCTCAGGTGGGAGAATCGTAACAGTGCGGCACTCCACAAATCTGAGCTTTATTTATATTATGTGCCGTTTGCCAGAAGCCATGAAGAACAAGACAAATGTGTAGACAAATGAGGTGCAAGCAAATTTGAACTGCCTGCCCTGTATGGTGGGAAACTGACATTGATTACACCATCCCCACCATGGAAATGTTGGGGATGACATTCACAGGCATCCTCCATTTAATCTGATGGAGCTTGAGCTTTTTTCCAAAAAAGAATGGGCAGCATTTTAGTTTCTTTAAAATTACATCTTAGCCCAATTTATGTTGGTCTGTCATAAAAATGTCTGATGAGTCTGAGGTTGTAACATGACAAAATGTAGAAAATACACCAATAATTTGCTTGCAGTGGGCATCAAAAAGTTGGCACTTGGCAAAACAGTGAAAAACATATTGATTTCTAGTATTACTCAAATGATCAAACTAACATCGAAAGGAGTAACGGTCGAGCCCTTACCCAGTTTGATATCCCCTTCCAGGGTGAGGAGGACGTTGCCAGCCTTCAGGTCTCTGTGGATGATCTTCATATGGTGGAGGTAGTTTAGAGCCTCTAACATCTGCCGACAGACCACCCTGATCTGTGGCTCAGTTAGTCCACGATCCAACTCTATAGGAGAAAAGATACACAGCTTCACTATGGAGCAAAGGCCAGAAGTAAAAATAAAATGAAGCAGCTTCTAGACCTGCAGGGAAACCTTCAAAGTGTACATGTAGCCTGCGAAGTATCATGATTAAATTAAGTCTTGAGGACTGAGCTACTGTGTGACTACCAAGGGAGAAAACATCACAAGGTAAACCTGTGATTTCAGATCAGATGGCGTTGCTGGATAAGAAATGCCAGATTAGAAAAAAAAAAAAATAAAGACGTCACACATTGAAGTCAGTGGAGGCCCACAGACTTTATTCTGCTTTGTCTGTGTTTGGTTAGCCTCACAGAGCTGCACATTGCGTTATTAGGAGGGGAATTATCCAAAGAAAACAGGCAGAGGGGGTTTCCCACACTCAAGGACCCCCAATAAGTCTGACTGTGATGAGCTATGCAGTGCCAGAAATTAATTTAAAAATTATTATTACAGGGATAAACATGAAGAGTAGCTACAATAAAACATTTCCACTGAAAGATCAGCACAGGTGAGAAAGGTGGAGCCATAAAAACAACACAGAGGATTTACCTAGCATGTTAGCATCCACAGCACCTCCAGCGCAGAATTCAATCATGATCTGTGAGAGAAGAGATAAAGTTTGACTAGATGCACGCAAACAGACTTTATACAGCAAAACTAATAGGAAAATTTTAGTCAAGCATTTTCATTTGCATGTGACTGAGTGACAGAGGAAACTGGACCAGACACCCCTGAGATGACCCATCTATGGGATCATCCCAGGAAAATTGTTTAAATTTTGAGAATATGTCAGGACACGGTGCTCAAACAGGGAACTAAAGTTTAATACAAAAACATAGACATGAATTAGTTCAGGCTTCTGTTTGTCTGACCTCCCCCAGCGTTACATGCGGCTTTTGCTTCAGCGTAGTTTGAATTATTTTACAGCTGATGTGTAATGGTGGTATGGTTCTTCACTGCTTTAATTCAAGTTTCAACTCTTTAATTACTACATTGATTTCATTTGTGTGTTTTTTTTTTCATTTTATAGTAAGTTTAGTAGCAGTTTTTTTCAAATGTGCTTTAGTAATGTTATCTTATCATTTAGGATCACAATATAAATTATGAAACACTTTGGATTAATTTTACAGCTGTACTGTTGCATTTAGACTGAACTATGTGATGAAGGTTTTTATAAGAAGATCATGTTTTAACCAAAAAGCAACTAGCAAACAAACAATTTTTTTTTTTTCAAAGTATATCTATCATATATGTACCGTTTGGTGTGTAAGTATAGAATATATAACTGATACTTTGATTTCCAGTGTCCAGAGACCAAGCCTAGATAAATATGGAGCATAGCTGTTATGTGATCTCATCCTCATATAATGACAATGGCAACACTGTCAAAGCATCAGTGTGGCCCAAGGAGTGGCGTTTCAGCCAAGCCTAATAAAAGCAACAAAAAGTACATGTGCATACGATGAGATACACCAAAACCAGATACGGGATCCGGAAACATCGCTGTTCACACTTGTCACGTGCAAAAACAAATTTAAAGGTAGTCAGAGTAGCTCAAACACAGTAACTGGTAGAAATGCATTTATGTGACAAACTGCACTAAGATATATATATATATATTTTAAAAGGAAGCTCCTATGTATTACAAAAAAGGTAAATTACTGTTTGTTGTAAAAAAAAAAATATATAATAATAATAATAATGTATACATGTATGTGAAAGTTCCAGTCTGATGGGTCTTTTTGGATTCCCATCATTTCATCTTGAACCACCTTCAGTGGAACTTCAAAGGAAGTTTTGATATTTATTCACAAGGTGAAACGTATGAACTGTAATGAGATGAATGATGGTGAACTAGGAAAGATGGACTTTTTCTGGATTCCAGTTACTTCTAAAGTCTTATTTCAAGGGACATGTTTTTTTCCCACAACCTCTAATTTTGAAGTGTCAACTTCTAAATGAAATGAAATTAATATTTACACTGTATCATTAAGATTCTGTACCAATGGATCTATCCTTTAAACCTTTTGTGTTTGTGAGGAAGTGAAAGAGTGTGACACAATCAAAGTTATAAAAAGCACAAGAACAACTGTGGTAGAAAATGTTTAAATTCTTAGCTTGCCATACCACCCAAGCTTTAAATCTTCTGTTTCTTCAATGCAAGTAGCAGGAAGAAAGACTGCTACACATATAATTTTTGTTTTGGTCGTTCCCACCCAGAGGAATTCAGGGTGACGTGCTGCTCTCTGGACAAGAATGTGCCCCAACTAGTCAAGCTGCTTGCAAAGCATACCCACTGAGGGTGGAACAGCAACTAAAATCTTTATCTGAGATTCACAGAAAAACCTAAAGTCGAGCAAACGGGGATTGTATGTAAATAGTTAACTGATAATAGGATCCATCTAATGTGCAGGATCCAGTTTTTAGTTGATGATATATGCCACATGCAACAAGTCATTAGATTTACACTAAAAGTTGGTAGAATTTAATGTTCCACTAAAGCCATTTCCTCTTTTTGTTTGTGAATGTCTTTTTTTTATTGTTTATGTTTTAAGGCATCTCTGCAGGCTTACAGACATTTAGAGCAGTAAAATAGAAAGAGCAGACTTTGCTGACTCTGTATTGTCCACAATTTCACCACAGTGATTTCCCACCTAATGTTCTCGGAGGTGAAAGGAACATAAAAGGCCATTCACCAACAAAGACCTTCTTTAAAACTTGCAATCAAGAATAAAAAAAGATGACAACACAGCACAGAGTAAATCCAGAGACCCGCAGTAACAAAGAAATCCTTTGCTGCAGTTCAGTGAACCGTTCAGTGAACCGTGTCTTCTCAAAAGGTCTGAAGCTAAATGTTTCTAAAAGTGCATAAACTGGAGCCAACTATCCGCCAATTTGATCTGAGACCTTCTAAGATCACACAAATAAAAAATAAAGTGCCAAATTGCAATACAGATACTCAATAACTCTGTTTCTTCTTTACATGGCAGCTAGCTAAACCAACTTTAACGAACTGGTAAAAAGTTAATGTTTTCCTTATATGCATATTTCTAATTTAAGGATTTCTGAAAATAACTTAGCATTTTTGAGTAGAAGAGTAAACATGCATCCTGCTGAAAAACTACTTCTACTTACTGTTTTTACTCAAATGTCTAACATTTTTGGTCAAACATTTTGGAATTTAAAAACAAGCTGATTATTTAGTGCATTAAACAAGTCAGTAGGGAATTATTATGGTAATTTGTGAGTAACAGACAAACCATTTAAGTCATTCTAGTGACATTGTCCTTGACAGAAGATAGGATGTGTTTTTATAGAATTTAAACTGAGCTACTAACATTTAAACGGCAAAGTGACGAGATCTACATGAGAGGTTATGGTTGGACAGGGAAGGAAGAGTAGAATGGTGGGATCAGCATCCAGCCCGGTTGCAGCCTACATGCAATCTGTGATTCTTATTGATTAGTCCATCAATCCATGTTCTTCTACCTTTGGAGACTGGGTCATGAAGATAGCAGGTCCAGGAGGGAAACCCCGACATCCCTCCCTAATGACAATTTCCAGCTCATTTTACAATCCCCAGGCTTTTCCAAGCAGACCTTCAGCAGGTTCTGGTTGTGCCTCAGTGTTCCCTCCTGGTTTGGAAACGCACCCAGAAAACCTCCACGCAAAGATGCCAGGAAGCATCCTGATCAAATGCCAAACCAACTCATTAATGACTCATTTCAAAACAAAGAAGCAGCTGTTTAGACCTCCTCACCAAATATCTCAAACTGAGCCTAGACTTCCTGCAGAGGGAGTTGATTTCAGCCTTTTGTATCCGGGATTCTGAGATATGAATCTTTCGGCTTAGATCCATATCTCATAATGAGATGAATGATGGTGAACTATTCTCTGTCTGGGGTCAGAACACAGACAGAGTGATAAACCAAGGCTTTTTCTGTTTGACTCAGGTTTTTCCTTATCATGTCAGACCAGAGCAGCATCCCCATGAGCGCAAGCAGGGCCCCAGTCTCTCCATCTAAACATTACTAATACACAAAGTTAATTAACTCCTTCACTCAGGGCAGAGACTGACCCTTGACCTACAGGGTGTAAATCACCATTATGATCTTGAGACTTGGCATTTGGTACAACAGCTCTTTCTGTAGTTACAGATTATATGGAAGCAACTTTTAACAAGACTGTAAGAAAGTATTGACAACTTTAGCATTGTAAAAGTATCTATTAAAACATTTCTCCAAAGGCTTGAACCCAACAGTGACTGCAACAAGGGTTAGGCTGTGAGGCTGGAGTTCATCTTACAGCAGATGTGAATAGTCTGCGGTAAAAGTGACCACAAGTTACAAAGATGATCACTAGTGGGAGATAAACTTAACTGTTTCCATCCTAGAGTTTGTTAAAATATCAAAGGAGGGACAGATCTTTAGAGTCTCGAAATTAAAGCAAAACTCTGGAGACAATTTTAATAATGAGGACTGATGGAGGCTTAATAAAACTTTCATTTGGTTTTGATTATCTTCAGACTGCATCTTTGTAATTTTGACTTTTTATTATATAGCATGTGGGTTACACTGAACAATCTCACTCAGGCTGCAAAAGACTGAATTTGTTTTGGTGTCATCAGTGAGTTAACTGATGTGCTGTAGTTTGTGGTTCTGCCGTTGTTCTCTTCTCTGCCCTGCTTTTCTCCTCCATCCTCTCTCTCTCTCTCTGTTCGTTCTTCTAAGCTTGCTGATGTCAGCACCATGTTAAAGGCCTTCTTTTTCTCACGCTGTTGGGGAACGCCACTTCGCTTGCTTCAAGATCAGATTGTTTCCTGAGGTAGAACAAACACCTTTTTCTCTTCCTCCTTTCTCTCGGTCTTCTCATACGAGGTGGAAAGCAGAACGGGTGGGTCCACACTAAAGTCCAGCAGTGTACCCTGCCCAGCACAGCCAGCTGCAGGGTTACTAAGGCCTCAACTCAAAATTAACATTTTCACAGACTATAATAAGTTCCTAGATTTTTACTGAATCAGTAATGATGAGTCGTGTTTTATCTGAAAACAACTTAGGAACAAGGCAGTGAAGCAAAAGCTGCAACTCTAATGCAGACAGACGAACCCACAGGAAGTGTGTGGTTTAAATGCAACAAAAAGGGGATGTTTGTATATCCAACATACCAGTATAAACTGTCTGATGGGGAGGGTTTACGTTCAATACTCTGGAATTTCAGCTATGACCAAAACTCAGTGCAGCTGTATGTAGAGGTACAGCTCAGGTCGTGTCCAACATCCAGATCAGCATTGAAAGGCGTTTCATTTAGGTTTTGAAAGTTGACCTAAAAGTTTTTGACTGTTTTCTTCAGTATTCAGAAATGATTCCAGAGTATGTTTGCAAAAACTTTGTCATTACTGTGAATCTGCTGTGAAAAGGAAATGTTTCCTCTCGCAAAAATTCCTTTAAAAATGACTGTCATTTATTATGTAGTAAACATGCCTCTGAAAGGAAACTGTTGTAAATTCCTCCACTTCTGTTCTAGTTATCAACTACAATAAATTATGAAAATCAGGTCAGCCAAACTCAGAACATATTTACATGTGGGGAATTTTGATCTTAAAATTTAATTATGGTTCAACTGAGCTGACAGCTCCAACGATCGACATCGGGATGGATGAAGGTCTGTATGACCCACATTCTGATGTTCTGCATCAGAATGTGAGTCAGGTTTTTACTCAGTTTTTCTATGTGAGATAATGCCACAACACAAATAATTATAAGGGTTGCAAAATAGGGGGCTCTGTGAGCTGAAAAGGTTTTTGTGTTCTGAATTGCTGCAGATGTAAGGTCGGGTAGAAATGAGCCTCCATGGCTTCTCAGGCACAGTGATATAGCAACTGCAAGGCAGTATCCACTGTGCAGCTTCATTAAATGAAATAAGCTGAAATTTTAATATCAATTATGTAGACACAAAGACCTGGGTACTCTGTCATCCACATGGGAACGTATCTCAACATTTATTTTACTTCAAACTTCAAATGATAAAATCACTAAATATAGAATCACACACAACCTTTTTTGTGTTGCATCTGTGAAAACTCGTCAATGAGTATTACACCATTACTGCACTTAGCGAAATGTTTAATTCCTTAGTAGAAACATTTTTTTGTTTTGTTTATTTGGTTCCTCCAAAAAAGGAAATTCTGCTCATTACTATCTTTAGACTTGACCCTGTAATGCAGTTCCCCAGATAATGCAAGGTTGTGTCCCAACATGAGGTCACCATTATTTGCTTTGGCCAGCAGAAGGATTACAAGAACGGTTTCATCTGGACTCAAAGTGAGTATGGAGACGAGGAAAGACTGAAGAGCAGAAAGCACTCGAGTGAAACTGATCTTTCTTGCAGTAACAAGAAAGATCCTCAGAGTGAGAATGGGGTCATCTCTGAAACATTACGTTACCCCCGGGATGGACTGCAACTCCAAATCAGAATTTGAACTGTTCATATTGTGTTTAGACAGAAATGGACTCATGATGAGGTGGAGCAGCACAAAAGACACAAAGCTTCCTTTGAGATCGTGATTTTATGTGAAAGAGCAACAACTCAAAAATTTGAAGTTTGGTGCAGTATCTATTGAGCACCTGTAATCTGACACCCCTAGTTAAAATCCAGCACAACCAGTTGCCTTCAGAAGTTGTCTAATAAGTCAACAAAGTCTACCTGTGTTTAATCTCAGCATGAACCTGGCTGTCCTGTGAAGGCCTCAAAGTTTGTTAGAGAACATTGAAACCATCATGACCATGGAACCCGTCAGACAGCACAGAACTCTAACATATGGGTATGTTACAGAAAAACAGCCAAGGCTTTGAAAATCTCCTGAAGCAGTTTTCAATCAATAATCTGAAAATGAAAAGATTACAGTATTTCTGCAAACCTAACAAGTGATGACTGCCCACCAAAATTTAAAAGTCAGTTGGATACAGCATTTATCAGAGAAGAGGTCTAGGGTTACTCTGGAGGAGCTGCAGAGATCCACAGGTAAAGTGGGAGAATATTTTGACGGGTCAGCTATTACTCATCTGCTGTAAAAAATATGGCAATTATGAAAGAAAATCATTGTTAAACTAAAGGCGTAAGAACACACAGCACATCACCCTAAACTCACTAACTCCACCATTAGGTCTCACCTTTTCAGATTTTCTTATGTAAAAAAAAAAAAAAAAGTTGAGTGATCGGAATAGTTTTGCAATTAGCTGAATAGAGGGGTTTTTCAAGAATTATTTAAAGCATCCAACATTTTTTCGAAATAGTTATTGCAAATAAGAGAAAATGGGTAAGAAAAGTTCTCGAGATCAACTTCCTGCATAATCCTCCTGTTTTCCAGAGCACTACCACAGAGGCGCTTCTCAGATAAACGACTGGAGCGTTTGCAAACAATAGATCCCATTTGCTTCAGATTTATACACAGGGGAGCAACATTACAAAACAGATGAAACGTCAACATACCCAGAGTTTGTTCTCATAGTAAAACGCATCGAGGAGCTTGACGATGTAGCGGTGGTCACATTTAGCCAGGATGTCAATCTCCACCATGTAGTCTTCCAGCTCCTCCTCACATTTTGTTTCAATCACTTTGGCTGCAGCCAGAACCCCAGTCTCCCTGTTACAGGCCTGCAAAAAACAGACAAAACATTCATTTCAATGAGCACAAGTCACTTCAGACCTTTCAAGCAGAATTATTGCACTTCACTCAATTCACTTACAGCTACAGTTCTTATTGTTTAAAATCAGCTATAAGTTTTCTTCCACTCAGTTACTGACACAGTTGTAACAGACTGTAACAGAAATTCTTGATCTCACATGTGAGATCAAGAATTTCAGATGTCTGCAGTTGAGTCACTTTTCTTACGTTTCCACAGAAAACATCAAATTATGGAGGTTTCAGGGTGTGGCTGTGACTAAAGGTGAACATATGTTTATGTTGCAAATCAAAGGAATGAAATAGCAAAAGTCAAATGAATAGTATCATTATCAACATTTCAACATGTCAGAAAAATACCCCAAACAGAACTTTGATCTTTTTACAGAATAACAAACTCATTGACCTGCTCCTAATTCCTCTGGCACCCACAGGAAAGAATAAATCGAGTTTCACCAAACAGCAATTAAAATGCGGATTAACATTTAAAGACACACCACACTTCTCAAGGAAACACAGAGACAGGAACCATCAAAAGGAAAAAAATATATAAAAGGCATACCAGTAGTTCTTGGTAAACATAAGCAGATAAATCAGTGACTCATACATACAGAATGAGCTGAGATGAACATCATGTGAAGGACAGTATGTTGTGAATGCAGGCGGGGATGTTATGGACAGACGGGCTATTGTGATTCTGCAGTTGAAACTCTGTTTAGAGCTGCAACTTTGGAGTTGCATCTACGACCATTTCAAAGCCAAAGAAGAAATATATGTGGAACAGAAAAATAGGAATGGGATCAATTTCAGCACTAGCAGGTAACAGGAAGTCTAAACTAAGTAAAATGAAGGTGCTTTGATTTTCCTTTTGGGCTTCCAACTTCTCGTTTGTTAAACACAACGGATTTTAGAAATCTCAGGGTTACGCTAAGGATCTATATTCTCTGTTGATTACAGATAATTTGTACATAAGTTTAAGCTGGTATAACTAGTCAGCTCTTCAATTATGCATTTGTATAAAACTGGAGCTGCTCTCTTACAAAACTGACATCACTTCTGCTCATAATTTAAATAACAATGACCACTTGTCCCAAAAAAGCTAGAAGATATTTTAAACACAATTCTCATCTCGTCTTGTTATAGTTTTCAAAAGAGAAATCTGAATGAACTGAAATGTTAAATTCCAAACAAAAATTTGCAAATAAATCCTTATCAATGGAGCTTTATAAAAAAAATATGTTCATTATTCTTTTCACTGCCAAAAGAATAATTCGAATATTTGGCAGCAAGTTCATTGGTGTTGACAGGAACTATAAGTATTTAATGATGCAGGTTTCTGGGTACACATGTCCAAGCACAGAGCTGTAGGAATTCCAGAGACTAAACAGTCTGGTGTGGCTTAATGCCTCCATGCATCACAGGGTCTGTGGGAAAACATCTGAACAAACAGACTCAGCGACACACACTCTTCATGTTATGCCATGACTTTGAGTGCACGCGAGTTGTGCACAAAAGTGTAGTAAGCGAGTGTTCCAGAGAAGCCATTCAGCACCTCCTCATCAGAGAGAAACCCACAGAGTGAGTCAACAGGATGGCAGTCCAACCATCAAACCATCAGTCAGTTGGTCAGGCCTCAACAGCAAACAAAGAGACGGTGACACTTTCACTGCACTGCTAATATCGCAGCTCTGCTTCTATGCAGTGAGCCTAAGCAAACGGCAGGGACATATCAGCAGGACCAGACGGTGCTGATGTCCATCCGGCTAAAAAGAAGGTCCAGAACTCAGCTGCTACCACACTCCATAGAAATTTTCAGAATTAACAAACCAAAGATCCTTTAACTTATGGAAGTTTACAACTTTTTATTCCCAAATCAGAGAAGACTGTTGCTCAACTCCTTGACACATGTTCAAAAGAACCTCAGCACACACATGTTAACATCTCAGTGGTAACAAGGCTGAGGAATGTGAAGGGGAGTCGGAGCGAAGAGGTTGAGAAGCAGATTCACGACCTCTTGTGTTTAGGTAGCTCAGGGGAATGTGTGACGTCAAACGGGCCCCTCGAGTATAAAATGTAAAGATGCATGTTTGTATGTGAACCTTAGTAAGTGGTAACACTCAGAGAGAGGAAGGAGCACTTTAACACCTCAGTGCATCTCAAAAGGGACCTCCTAACTTTCTGACGTCAATACACAAGTGACTTGATGCTTATTCATGAAGGGCAGAGCGGTAAATAGGAGATGCACTGTAGATTCCAAACTGTTGAAGAAGGATGGAGGTAAGTTATTTAAGATGAACAGCCCTATAGTATACTGTAGCTGCTTGCAGGCATCCCAACAGAAAACAACAGTCCTGTTTCAAACCCACAGACTCTTCACTCCTACAACAACAATCTCTGGCTTTGTTTGAAACCAGTTTCCATGGTTTCTCAATGGACCTTCTTCTTACTCTTCTTTCTCATCTAACTGACTTACTGTTAGTTGTTTTTTGCAAACTGCCATAAGAAAAGATTTGTCTGGGTATCAGATTATTTGTGGCCTATCTAAATTTCTTGACTTGCTAAACCGAGTCGATCAACAATTCTAGTTGTTTATTTAAAATTACTCTTCATACTCTGTGATAGAGGAAGACAGGGTGACAGGGTTGAGGTCTGGTTTTCTCAGACTGTGACAGGGTTATCATAAATGCATTTCTACCAGTTACAATCTCCAAATGTTTTAGAGACTGAAACGTCTGGACTGCAGGCAGACCAGTTTAACACCAATGACCTTGCAACAGAGAGCAGCTGTTTTAATACGTGCAGAATGCAGTTTGTTTCGCAGAAGGACGTGACAATGACAAGAAATGCTCCTTTAACACGGTGAAACGCTACATGCCAATCATTCAGGAACTCATCTGCCGGTTGTGTTCGTCTTTTGGTTGAGAAATAACATTCTAGACGCTGGCTGTGGGCCAAAAATCTGTTTTCTCTTCTCTTCTGCAGGGAAGCATCAATAAATCAGGGAAAATAAGGCCAATTAAACCTTGAGCCAATTCTACAGAATCTCATCTCTTTCTTTCTTAAAGGTTAAATATTATTTTTGAAAGCGATTGACCATGATCATAGACAATTGCATACAGAAGTGTTTCTTAAACATGCATGATTTTAGGCATCGTCTTGTGTTAAATTGTGCTGGATCATGTCAATCTTTAACAACATAGAAATTTTAAATCAGTTTTTGCTCCAAGTAATATTACTCAAAGACAAAAAAAGAATAATTTGGATTTCTGATCAGCCTTTTACTGCATCAAGGATGGAAGCCTTCTGTGTCATAAATTAAAAGATTTGCTATCTGTTTTCTGATTATCTCCATGTCTGTTTCTATACTTCTGGGAAAGAACTGTGTTTAAAATTCTAATCTCTTATTTTCTGCCTTTGCAGTACGACGTCAGCCCACAGCAAAGTTTTGTTCATCCCCGTTGATAATGTTATTATCATTTAAATGTAACTGTCTCTTTTCACTACCTGCCCACTGAAATGAAAAGGGTGGGCTGTAAAAGCAGGTGATGCCGGTCCATGTGTCAGCAGACAAATGTACTGCATTTAATGACCAACTCAGACTCAAATAAAAAAGGCCTCTAGCATCACACTCCATGTCTGCCATCCGTTTACACTCTTTGTATTCACAGCCTGACATGTTCCTTTTAAATGAATCAAGCTGAGAAACAGCATCAACACTGAGCCTGTCGGCAGAGTCATTGATAAAAACTCTGGAGGTGTTGAGAGCAGATGGATGGGTGAGTCTCCAGTTGAGGCAGCAAACATTCCTGACCCAAAATGTACAAAAGTGACAAAGTTGAACCACCAGCTTCTCATATAAACCTTCTAATGAAATCTTTGTCCATATAAACGTCTGAAGAGGCAAATCAAAGTGTCCACTGACTCCAACACGGCCTAACACCGACAAAGAGAACACACAAAGTTCAATCCCTTCCAGGTTGTACAAGCATACCGCATGCTGATGTGTATTTTCAGCCTGTTTGCTGAGTTATGCTTTGAACAAAACACACAACTTCCTTCAGGGCGAATAACACGAGCAAGTTAGACCTTTGCCCCATTATAAACCTGCTAACTGCCCCTCCTCTGGAGGCTCGCACCACATTTTTGAAAGAAGGAATGGAGCTTAGTGCCTCTGTCACCTCTGACACCAGGCATCCATAGAGGTAA
Organism: Girardinus metallicus; assembly: GCA_903067095.1. Lineage (NCBI taxonomy): Eukaryota > Metazoa > Chordata > Actinopteri > Cyprinodontiformes > Poeciliidae > Girardinus > Girardinus metallicus. The sequence continues at coordinate 37,889 of CAEGAE010028980.1, read as the reverse complement.
AACCCTCGCTTTCAAAAGAGCAACAATGTTAAATGACTGACCTTGATATAGAATACCTGCTTATTTAAAGAGGTAGCTACGTGTCTCAGTCTGTTACAACTGTGTCAAATGCCATATTTGTACAAGAATACAAAGTCCAGGATGAGTTTTTTTCTATATATCTCCAGCTTTGTAATGAAGGTGATCAGTTAAGTAATGCTTCAGTGTCCCTTCAGGTTATAGGGTTAATAAAAAAAACCACTTTAATTTTCAGCTTTTTCCAAGCTGGACAATCACCTGCTGACAGTTTTCAGAAACTCCTGCCTGTTTTAACCCCTTATGGCTTCTGAAAAGAAGAAACCACAATACTTTACAATAAGTGTGCCCAAAAGTTACATTTTGGCTGTAAGCATCATGCAAGCTTTCCCACCACCACGTCCCAGTGGGAGCAGGAAACAATCCGGGCTGATAAAGTTTCCAAAACGGTCTCTCTGCTGCATTCTTCAATGCTTCAAATATGAGTTAGCTGCTTTAATTTAGAGAAGATTCTTGAAACAGACTCTGTGGAGCAGGACAGCAGTAAAACAAGAACGCTCCGCGCTTCTTGAATAACACAAATAAAATTTGTTCTAGTTAGTGGAAAAATATGTTATCTTTAAAACTCACTTCATGGCATACTAAAAGACTGTAACACAAGAAATTGTATTATTTTGGTCAATGTGAGATTTTGGTCTGATACACACAACAAGCGTTCTACCACTTTAGTGACTCAATATATCCTAATCACCAAATATCCACACATGTAAACGACACTTGTAGGCAGAAACCATTCATATAGTTCAGGACTTACTGAGTAAACATGTAAATTAAAACAGATTTGTGAAAATTTTAAAAATGAATATTTGTTCTAAAATGCAGACAGCAAATGCAGTTGTGATCTTAAAAGACTCTGAAAAAACTGAACACTTAGCTTCTTCCAAAGCTTAGTGTTTGTTCATGAACCCAGCAATGTGTTGGTGTTTTCATTGCTTACATTCACTTCTCAGCTTACTTTGAGTTTCACACTTTGCTTCGATGTGAACGCTGGTTTCGCCAAGCAGGGGGAGACTGAGCAGAAACTCACAACGTCAGGTTACGATACTATTGCTCTGACTGTAGCTATGGGCAAGTAGCCATACATTTGTTGCCATTTCCTGACTTAACGTGGCTTATTCTCATCTAAGAAAAATTGGTCTTTGATAAGTTATATTATTAGAGTTCCTAGTAACACAGAGCAACTTTAAAAAGTAAAGATTACATTACAAACATGTTTCAGTGATATTTATTTATAGGAGTTGGTAAGCTTCACAATTTTAAAGGCAGTGGTTTAAAATGAAATACAATCTTTCCTATAAACACAATCGTAGATGGATTTTTCTGAAGTTTCCTTTGTAAAAGTTATACTGCTGTGCTAAAATATAAAGTCTGTTTGCTTTTTTATTTATTTGTCAAAGGGGTATTGTATATCTAAACTTGAATTAAACACAGGTTGTCTTACTCAAGAAGGACTTTACAGAAAACAAATATTGCTTCAAGACATTCAAACCGCCCCTAAACTTTCACCTTGAGATGCAAGAAGAAACAAAATCTTAATGCCTGATCTCACGGCTAACCTCAACTCTACAAAACACACTCAGCCCTGTTGCTACGGCTATTTGAGAAAATGTCACTCTTACTGCTTAAAGTGTACAAAAATGGTTTCACATTTTTCTTCTTCCTCTCTTACTCAAGCTGCTGACTACATCTGAACACATATTTTTTGCTTTCACAGGCATCCTGGGCGTGAAGCATGTCATATTGTTAAGCTCAGGCCTACACCAAAAAACACTCCCAGAAATGAAGCAATCCGTCTTTAGCATGTGAAAGTTTTGATCAGTGTAGAGAAGTGCCCCACAGTGAACCTTGATGCAGGAAGTTACAAAAACAAAAAAAAAAAATCAGGCCAACAACGCATGGAGACGATGATGCTTTGTTCACTAGCTTAAAGGAAGCTGCAGCTATATTTTTTATTTAATCTGTCATCACACCGTGGGGTTCTAAAACCATAAATCTCATGACAGATGAGCAACACTTCCTGCTCAGCCCACGTAAGGAGCAAAACACTGGAGTAATTACAAGCTCATACTTGGAGCATGTAACAAAACCTCGAGCTCAGACAGGTAAAGCAAGATTATTCAGTCAAACCATCTGACAGGAAGCTGGCGCGACGACAACGTGGGGTGAAAAGAATGCAAAAATATGTTGGAACAAAAACAAGTTGTGTTGAAGCTGATATGGAGCTAATCCTCCAACTGTCTCGAACCTACAGCTTCCTAGCAATATGACTAAAGTGCCAGATGTAGATGGAAAGTTGGTTTTCAAGCACCTTAATAATGTGATAACATGGCCGATGGGGGGCTTCCGTCATGTTGACACCCCACCCACACAGCTGGGTTCTTATCAGTCTGTAGAAGTTCAGCTGCTCCACTGAGATTAGTCACGGGAAGCCCAAACTTTCATACAGAAATGAAGACCCTCGCAACCACTTAAACGGTGCTGCCATGTTCTGAAGCATCACAAGCTTCACACAAAGAGGATGTTGAAATCTGACTCCCCCCACTTCACTCACTCAGTTCTGTTTCTCTTTCACTCTACAGCAGATGTATCAGGAAATGTCCATATTTTTAAAGTTGTTTATGTAGTACCGTCTGTAACAGAAAGATTGCCAAAGTTAACAACCCCAGAATGTCTTGAGGACGTCCAGGTTCCCTACAACATGACAAAGATGAAACATTTGAAGTGTAGCCAACAATCATAGCGATGACAATTTCATTCCTCTTCTTAAAAAAAACTATATGTCTTTAGTATAAGAGTGATGTATATAATGATTCAAGAGATGCATTAGTGGATTTTGTGGTCAATTGGATGTGTTTGGAATGTTACTGGTCTACCAATACAGATTCCTCTTTAAAAAGCAGGAACATCCAAAAATGCAAGAACAGCAAACTTGATTTTTTTAGCCTTCCTGTCAAAAGAGGTTTTGACATAATAATATTTGCATGGTTGAGAGAGAAAAAACAGAATTATTTTATTATTCCAAAGAAAAGACAAAATGATGATGCAACTGACAGATTCTGTTTGTTCTTGCTCATGATTTAGCATTTGTGATGTGATTAGTGTGGTTAGCTCTGTGAACACAGTATCTGAGGTAGGTGGATCTTCTTCCTTTTTATTCAGGCCCAAATACAACAAACTGAAGTGGAATGTGTATTTTTCCACCTTTTCGTTAAAAAAAAAAAACAGTTTGAACTTCTGTAACAATCTTTAAAAGTGGTTTCTTTTTAACAAAGGGGAAATATGATAAAATTATGACTGTATTTTTTCTGTAGCAATGCCCAGATGATGTTTTATTCCTATCAGCCACCAATACTTTAACACGACGTATACAAGTTTCATTTTTATCTTAAAACTGAGTTTTTTTAAGTGATGAATGTTTTCATCTAAATTATTAGAGTCTTAACTCTTTAGTGAAGGCTTGTAGACACCAGGAAAACACAGTTAAAGCTCCGATTTGGCGCGCTCTGTTCTTACTCTTCCAAACAGGAGGATCAGTGGGAATTTGACAAGAACGTATCCTGACATCCTGCAGGCGTGTCTATGGATACATTTCACCAACAGCAGCAGCAGCAGCAGCAGGGTAGTGTGCTCAGCAGCATGTGGCTCATTAATTAGTGAGACTACAACTAGGCCTGCCACAATAACAAATTTTGCTGAGCGATTGTCTCAAAAATTATTGCGATAAACGATAATATTGTTTGAAGACCATTTTAAACTGATGTAACGGTAATGGCATAATAATGCAAGCGATATCTTGCCAAAAATAGATACACTTTATTTTCAAAAGAACACTTAACACTGGAACCGGTAAACAAAACAACCAAAAACAAAAATAAAATGGAAATAAAATCCAACTACCTGATGCAATAGTTCACCTCTCCGTTAAGCCCAGTTCACATTACACATTTTTTTGGCCCGATTTTCCCCTCACTCGCTTGCGATAATCGTAACCGTTGTGTGTTACGACTGATCTAGTCCTGTCGTTAGAGCCTTGTGGCCGCTCTGATGTAAATTAGGCATATGCAACATGTTGGATTGTCTTGGCCAGTTTATCACTGCAGCATGTGTGCTTTTCCCGCCTGGGAGCGAGAACGCAGCCTGTCGAATGTGACAGGTAGCCAATCAGAAAGCGCGGATTCCCCTCCATGCTTTCCCCTCAGGCACGGAGGGGAATCCCAAACAGCTGACATGGCGCAACCCAAAGTCCAGCGGACATCGGAGATGATATGTGGAAACAACATTAATGTTTATTCAACATTTCGAATATCCACAGAAATGACAAGGAGAGGAGCTGGAGCGAAATTGCTACCGCAGTTGATTCTGTTAACTTTCAGCTGTTCATTATTAACCTGACATTCATAGGTTATAATGATAAGGTTATTCATTCAGTCAGGACTTTACACTGACACTAGCCACATGCATTGCAGTAAAAAATTTATTAATGCCTGGTGTTAAAATTAGTTTACTGTCTAATTCTGCTGGCGTTACTTATGTCAACAGGTTAAACCTGATTTCAGCTGCAAAATGTTGCGAAAAAGAACCAGAAAGTTGGTGGGTGGGGGATGGGGGGTTGTTATTTCACACATTAAGATACATTTAAAATAAACATATTATTGCATTAACAGGAATTATGAGGAAGAAAAAGTGATCATTGCATCAAAGAATTGGAAATAGATCATTTTTGACAGAAGTACACAAAAACTCAAGAACGCATACTCAGAAGGAAGCGTTCCCTTTTAGATGTGAGAACTATGTTCCAAAAAGCATCGGGTAGAAAGAGATACATCCCAAGTAAGTTAGACATCAACCCACAGTGGGAACAGTATTTGACTTTTCATCACTTTTCAACAGATAAAGGCAAACTTCAGTAATGTTTCTCTGCTGTGGAACAAAGTAGTAACATTATGCTAATGACTGAAGATACTGCGTTAGAAGTGTTGGTCTTCTATTACTTTCACAACTCTATTTAAGATATTTAAGTTGGTAAAGGTCATTTTGCAGTTTCCATTTGCATTAACCTACAGCTTTCCACATTGCTGGACTCCATACGCAAGAACTATGAGGTCATTCTGACAATAATAACCTTCAGTGCAGAAGTTGCTGCAGATGAACAATGACTCGGTTGGAAATTTTCCATATCATTTAAGTGTTTAGAAATAAAGTCCGCAAAAGTGCTAAAGGTGTGAAGAAGTTTCTTGAACTGAAACAGTTTTTTCTTTGATGGAACATTAACTTTTACTTTAGGCTGATACTTCAGCAAATACCAGAAACTTACTGCAGCAAAGTTCCTCATTTTTATCCTTTTGGGGACTCCCAGTTTTGTCTTGGGTCACGCAAGTACAGGAAATATCAGCAATCCTCTGAAAGTCTCTCAGCTAAGTTGAGGGTCTGTGTGTTCTTAAGAAGAACACAAACTGATATTTCCAGTTAGCCATGCTAAGCAAACTAGCCATGCTAATCACACCTTTTGCTAAGATACTAAATATTAATTTTCAGTGACAACTCTAAACATCTGGTCTTCGTATTTGAATTGATAGTAAAATTTTATTCAGCTGACATCATCTCAGGTCCCAATATAAATGATTAAGAATCAAAAATGGGATTAAGTCTGCTTCAGGGTTCTTAGTGGTTCCCATGGATGAATGATTTGAGATTTGAATCTGTTTTCTCAAATATTAAGTTGGTCATATGTATTTTGAAATGATCTTAAACTACATGGCTGAAATAATTATTGGTTTTGATTATTACCATGATCAGATTTGCTAGTAATTTTCTTTTAAATTAAATTACCAATAATCATTTGGGATAATTCCAATATTAAGACACTAAATTTTGAACGCAGTCTCAGATACTCATATTTCTGAAACTGAAGAGCGCCAAATGTTAAATGTTGCAACTATTTTTTCAAACTGTGGAAAGTTTTTTAAAACCTATTTAAATTTTTCTATTTAACTCATTTCTGTATGATCATCATTGTCATCACAAGTTTATGCTTGACAATACTGTCAAAACAACATTTCTCACAAGTATTACTCATCATTGAGAGCTTGGTCTGCATAGAAATTTCTGTTTCAATTTACTTAATAATAGGCAATTTTCCAATTTGTTAATATTTAATACATACTCAGTTTTTACTGCAAGGTTAACTAACAGTGAATGACCTCCAGCCTGTAGCAACACTTTCTGTAGGTATTTCTTAAACACGTTTAAATGAATCCATGATGCTATTTATAGCCATGATTAATTTTCATACAGTAATCATTACACCATGTCTTATTTCATTATCTGAGGAGCTGTGTTTTGATTTTGACACAAGTAAATGAGATGTATTATAACTATTTTTTAGCTACCAATAGTTTCATTTGTACAGATATTTCTGTCCCAAAACCAGAATGATTTTACACTCTTCACTATAACTAAGAGCTCTTTCTGAGGATATGTGTTTTTTTATTATTATTATCTTTTGTTATAAAGACATGGAAATTGGCAATTTTAGTAAAAAAATAAATATTCCGTTCTTACTGGGAAATTAGAATCAATTTGCTATTGGCAGAGCAGACCTTTACACAATCAAAAACCTTTAATGATATTTAACCAAACACAGATATTGTGCTAAACCAAAGTGACTGCAGAAAAAAAGGCCTTCAGATATGAAAATATTTTTGTTGACCTCTGAACTCAGTTACACACATCATAGTGGTTCTAACAAAAGAAAACAGAAGTTGGACTTACGTGTTAAACTTTAAGACATACTTCAGTGATAACTGATAGTATTTTACATTATAAACAAGTTCCTGCACACACTACTAAATTTGTCCCTAACTCTCCTCTTTGGCTCTTGTTTTTCCAGTTGTGACAATAACTTTTAAAGAATCTGTGTTGGGACAACTCTGTACTCTCTACAGCAGACATGTTATGCTGTTAAACATGTCTGCTTGAAAAGATCTCTGCCTTCAGCAGCACAGGTCACACATTCACAACTAACTTCCACCCCCGACAGTCTGAGAAAACCAGTCCTCGACCCTGTCACCCTGTCTTCCTCTATCACAGCGTTAAATGGAAAACATATGCAATTCACCAATTGAGGCCTTTTCCTCCCACACATGACCCAATAATTCTGAGATTTGGGAGCAGCAACAGGAAGTTATCGGTCCCTGAGACAACAACTGTCCCACAACTTCCTTCTCTGGTCATCATCTGATCGGTGACTCTGCCTCCTAACCCTCCGACAGCTGCAGGTGTGAAGATGTTGTCTTGGAAACCCACAGAACGACAGCAAACAGTAGCCAAAGAATAGGATTGTAATTTGAATGGGGAAAGATAAACATATAAGAGAGAGATTGGATTTCAGTGTGGTACTTTACTTTTCCTTGAGTGGGTTTGTGAACTTTTTGTAAGTTTTAGCACTGAAAACTGAAGAACTGCTCTTAGCTTGTAAACCGAACTGTAAAGTCTTAGAATGGTTTGTCATCAGAGTTTTCTCAAACAAATGTCACCCTAAAACCAGTTCTGGTATTTAAAGGGTTTTAATAAAAATGGTAAACTTTAGAACAGTTAACTTCCTCACACCTTCTCCAACTCATACGCCCTATCCAGTAAAAACTGAAAGTCCACGCAGTGTTTCCTTTCTTACAAAAAAGTGCCTTTTCTAGTCGTTGCAGAATTCCTCCAACGCAGCCTCTGCCGTGTCAAAGGCATTCACTGTGCTCCGCTGGGCTGTGCAGACACAGAGGGCCTGTGCCCTGTTTCACAGAGGCGAACTGACATGCCAGCAGGTCAAGATTAAATAAGTTTTCCAAGCCAAAATTCTGCCAGTTGCTGAGGTCTGGAAGGCGGCACAGAACTAATGAAAAGGGCTTTCACTGTACGGTTGGGCTGACTTGTACCGTGGAGCCACAGAAAAGACTGAGTGTGGAAAGGATGAATGCAGGTGCCAATACAAGTAATGTATTTCAGTAGGTAGATTAAAAAAGCCCCATGGTATACAGACTGATTAAAAACACAGTGCAACACTTGAAGCACTTATTAGTTTGTTTTCATAATTAAAGATTGCAGTTAATAAAAACCCAAACACAGCCTGTGGCCCTGCTGAGGTGTTACAGTAAACCCAGGTTGATTTAATAAGCGGCCCTCAACTCATCTGCAGTGCTAGCACTTGGCATGTTTGCTGGCCAGTCGAGCATAGCGATACCATGGTCATTAAAGCAGGCATTTACAATTTTTGCAGTGTGGGTTGGTGCCAAGTGCCTGCAGAAAAAAAGTCTAATCAATGAATCCAGGAGGTTAGTCAGCAGAAGGGAAGATGAAGTGCCTGGTGGAAGGCAGTGCAGAGTTTAAACTTGACAAAACACAGTGGACACACACCAGCAGCGATGATGACTCCCCAAATCATCACCGACTTTGAATTTCACACTAGACCTCAAGCAACTCAAATTTGGTGCTTCTTTGCTTGTCATTCAAACTGAAACTGATTTTAAAATAAAATGTAAAATTTGCTAAGACGTTTGGCAACTGCAAATGATTTTGCTCATTTTCTTCCTTGCACAATCAGACACTGCTGACATTTCTTGTCTCTACAGGAGTGGGCTTGATACAAAGAATGCAACAGAAGGAGACATGTCTTTCTGAATCTCCCCCAAAACTCCCCTAAAACTACCTGATTGTACCATGTGTTTCCTTCCACCCAACCTCCCATTACTATGCAGCATTCTGAACACACCAGCTCTTCAACAGTTACCTTTTGCTTGGAAAAATATTAAATTAGCAGTCTCCGTGCATTCACACCTTTTTTTTTTATCTTACGCAATGTTCTACTAAAACTTTGTTATCTACAGTGATCAAAATAAACAGATATAAACACTTAAAATATATCACTCTGTATGTAATGGATCTGTAAAGTACAAGCGTTATTTGTGTAATTAAAGTGTTTAAATAAATAAAGTTTTAAAATGATGTTGTGAAGTAGTGATGCACCAGTACTGTTCATGAGGACAGAACTACTAAAAGCTGAGAGTGATTACCTGACTAACAACATACTTTACATAGCTCTCCATTTACAAAGAGAGAAAAAGTTTGAAGGGTGAAACATCTCCCATGTGACAGGGAGTAGTCCACCACACCCCAAAAACAACTTAAGAATAAATGTGATCAATACTGTTACATCTTACATCATTTTCTCTGTTGAAACATAAGCTAAACTTAAAACGTAATTGATAGGACATAAAAAGAAAACACTATGGACAAAGGGAACAGCAGTCAGGTGTTTTAAAAAGGGTCTTACCTTGTAAACCTTCCCAAACGCGCCGTCTCCCAGCTCTCCAACTATCTCCCATATGTCATTAGGGTTCACGTCTCGGCTGACGTGCTCGTACTGTTTGAGCTTCTTCTTCAGGATAATTTTACTAAACTTTGCGAATGCCATAATTAGCAGTGTGACGCTTTTTGAATGAAATAAAATGTAAATGGTAAAAGAATAAATTAAAGAATACGTCAGTTGACAACGATCTCTACACAGAGAGCATTACGCACGCCAATACGCAAAAAAGTGTCTTCACTTTTCGCCTTCTTAAGAAGTAAAAAGAAGTTATTCTGCTCCATCCATTTTACTCCCGAGGATCTGCGAGGTCTGAGGAGAAAACATGTCAATAATCCGCTTTACAAAGTGCGATCAAAGAACTGGGCACGCAGTGACCACCTGCCGCTGCAGCGGTGGACACGCTGATGGGGTTCTCTGTCTAACTGTGCGTGTCTAGCTGTCTGGGAAACTTGTTGATTCAAACTGAGAGACGAAGCCCCACCTTGCGCAACAGCCCTCTCTTTCAGTGGCGTCATGGAAATGTAGTTCTTCAATCCGTCCTCTGTGTGGCAGAGATGGTGCAAAAAAACTTCATATCCGGGTTGGCGCACGCAGCCGTCCCCGTTAATGCCTGTAACTCTGTATTTGACAGCTGTGCACGTGTTTATTTATCTACTAATTAATGGACAACGCGCTGCTGTTTCCAAATACAAATATATATGCTTATGTTATTTATAAGTCACATCAGTACTGTAGCCCAGACACTCAAATTTAGATTTTGTACTCAAAGAAGAGAAATTAGTCAAATTGGCAGGATAGCTAATTACGCTTATGTTTGATTCAACACTTCGATTTCTTGATCTAGTTTCTCATCACTTCTCATTTCACACTGCTGCAGGTCAGCAAACTTCCTTTTTCCTTCCACACACGGTAAAACAGCGCCATCTGGTGGAGCTTTCCACGTAACAAGCGTCCACATTTTCTTGTATATATGTAGTTTAGTAAAACACTGTATTTTAATTTAACATAATAACTGGTATATTTGGGTATTTGCTACATCGGTTGGTCAACCTGCACTGTCACCCAAAGTGACTGAAAAAAGCAAAAAGAAGCCAGTGAGCGCAGCCTAAATCAGAAACATGTAAAAGGACAAATGTAGATGAAAATTAAACTATAAGCATGAACTAGAAAAAGACATTTTTAAAACAGCATTTTTGAGCCCATTAGCTCAGGTTTGTTCAGCAATCTCCTGTGACCTTCTGGTTGAATTGAGTTGTCAGTGCAATTGAAAACATTGTGATAGATCAGCCACACCTGGAAGATTTAACACTATCCCAGTAATTCCAGTAATCCCAGTTAATTCATGATTTAGAAATGGAGGAGATTACCTTTTCACACATTTGGATACCACTTTCCCTTAATAAATAAAATCCTCATTTGAATAGTGCATCTTGTATTTACTCAGAACGTCTTTGTCTGATACTAAAATTTAATTAAAGCATGACAACAAAAAAGAGGTATTCTGTACTGTCTCATAGCTCTATAAATACAAAACTTTGTTTTATCTTCCTATGCTGCTCAGATGCACAGGAGATACACAGGAGAACAAACATGATGCCATCAGCACAAGGCTTCTCCTTTGTAATTCTTCACATATGGATGAGTCTAATCTCTTTGACAAACATGGTCTCATACTAACTAAAAACTTGATTTCATCAGACTTTAACACCCAAACAGTGTATTTGATCTAAAAGCTTTTTGTGAATAATGAGAGAAATCGTCCCTCCAACTGAAAGCAGGAATTATTTAAATAGACAATTAAATGAAAAGAACTAATAAAAAGTTCCTTGCTGTCATGATAGCAGGCATATTAGCAATGAATGATTGAGATCTTGGACACACAAATTATGAAACTATGGTATCACTCAAACAATATGATGGCAACATAATTTTGTTAGAACAGGAACAGCTTTATGGAGCTGTTCCATTTTTGTTGTCTGTTTCTGGTGTCCCAAAATCTGTCAGTCTGATTTGTCCTCTTTAAGACAACCAAGTCAGTAGACACATCTATGCACATTACATTTTATCTCATAATTATTCTGATGAAAGATTGTTTATTATTATTATTATTATTATTATTATTATTATTATTATTATTATTATTATTATTATTATTATTAAAAAATATTTCCTTTATGATAAATGCATATTTGTGTTATCCAAGATGAGAACACACTTTTGCTTCCTCTGAAGCACTTCCATGTGCTAACATTACTTCAATATACAATTATTATAACTACTATTCTAAAACCTGGTAAAAGAATAAAAACTCCTACCATGAAATCAAAGGACTATCAGTTTAATCTTTACTTGTTGCAGATTAACAAGTAAAGATTGGGTTCCTAAACATCAGATGAAAGGCAGCAGGTTCAGACTGCAGTTTATTTTAGGGATTTAGAGCTTAGGTTACTCATGATTCTTTGGAAGCTTTTTGCTATTAAGAGTTAAATTATCTGTAATATTGATAGGGATGTTCCTAAAAACGGGACGATTTTATGCTTCGTCTGATGTTTTTCATTTGTGTTCTAAGCTGTTGGAATGGTTTGAGAAACGTAAATCCATTTGTTGCACCTCTAGTGGTTTACCTTAATCAGACATGGTTTCATTTCACTCTTCTAGTTAATGCTTTGAGTTTGCATGAAGTTCACACAACACGGTCTTATGTCCTCATCTCACATACACTGGAGACAATAGCCTGGAGTAAAGAGACAAGCTCATGCAGGTTCAGTCGGCCCTCAGAGGTTTCCACTAATCTGCCCACGCTGATCTCTTGCCACTGGTGCCCACATGTTTACTTTGTTCAGCTTCTGTGACATCAGCTCGGCCTCCCAGGTGCCATCAAATAACCTGGAGATTTTTCACTTCCTAAAAGCATCTTCAGGGATTTTTTTTTACCTTAATGGCTTTGATTACTTCATAGCCAAAAAAAGTCATGAAACATTCATAAATGCAGCAAAGCATTTTCAAATTCTGGCAGGTGTTGTGATGATTTAAAACTAAAAAAGGAACATTGTGTAAATGTTTTCTTCAGCAGAGACAGAAAAGCTGGTCAGCATTAGGGGCATTCCTGAGAGAAAACATGTGCTTTTAAGCAGAACAATGACCCTTCATATCCATTCAGGCTCAATGATCCCTTTGAAAATGAGATGATGTATCCCAATGGGTTATCTTTGAAACAAATAAATATCAAATAAATGAGATGTAAACTCATGTACACTAACTTAACTGAAGTTGTTGAGTTATTGAACAGAAGATCAGAAAAATGCTGGATGTAAATGCAATTTTTAGAGTTTCATTGCAAAAAAAAAACATATTGAAAACCATGCACTGATATTAGAAGTTGCTAGTGACAAAATGCAAAAAAGTATAAAGGATAATTTTACTTTGCAAGGCACTGCAAAAGGAACATTTAAATAAACTTTGTTAGCTTTATGTTATACTGTAACAGTAAGAAACATTATACTTGTTATGTAAAATCAACAGTTTTATTACAATTCCTTAAAAAAAAATCATATGTTGTGTAATGTAACACAATGTAAAAAGAAATACATAAAAGCTTTGCCTTCTCCACTTCTTTAAGCTCTCTGTGGACAGACAATAACGGTGGAATTTCAGTATCGATTGTTTGGACGCTCCAGCGCAGCACAGTCATAGACTGTAAACACCAGGTCCTGTTAAAGCACAGAAGAGGTACGACATATAAATATTAATTAATGACAACTGTGGGGTCATAATAAGCTTTTAGTAGAGCATTTCTGTGTATTAAAACAATGATATTCAATATATTAATACATAGCAGTTGATATAAGGTTCTAGACAACCACCCAGGAGACACTTTGACTCTTACACTCCATTTACTGTATTTCTGTGATTTAGCTCAATTACTGCAAACCCTTTTTCACACCATGGCCTAGTCTGTGCAGACTAGGACACTGTCTGCAGACCTAGATGTGTGTGACTCTCCTCATCACGTGAGTGGGATCAAATATCCCCACAGGACAGCACAGTTTTCATAATCTGCATCATAAGTCGTGCCTAATCCTGTCAGAGCACCAACTGAGTGACCCACTAAACTGCAGACTTTTTTCCATTTTGTGTCAAGTCACGCTGCAGTGACTGGGATTGTTGGTAAATAGATGTTCAAAATGTGCTGTTATTTTTGGCCATCAAAAGTAACCAGAATGTCTTATTATGGTTTGCACAGTTAGAGTGTTACCTTATTCCTGCTGATATTTTAGTCATCATTCCTGCAGGAATGCCCTGTCACTGTTTGGTGTTCATATATGCCATTAGGCTGCCCTTCAAATTTTACTCAAGTGTATTAAGCTGTAGCTTAGATTGATAAGGGTCATTTTTCTTGGGTCTCATTTTACTTTACAAAATTAAATAAGCAGTTCAGCTCCAATTTTATGCAGTTATATTACTTGTGGAGAGACAGACTCATTGCTCAGGTAGTTAAATGGTAATCATGCAAAAAATTATTACTATGAGCTATGGCTCAGAATGATTAGAAGAGACTGAACTTTCAAAATAAAATAACAAGCTTCCTGACTCCTTGAAAAGAAAACCTGATTGAAATACTAATTAAAGCCAGACTTTTCATTCAAATCAGTCAAACTCTTCTTATGTATAGTTTATCATCTAAAAAACAATCATTCAGTTGGTTTTGGTTTTTAATTGTAAAACATAATCTAATTCCAAAAACAAACAAGCGACATGCCCCTGGCCGCATCTGAGGTGATGGTGGAAGGCAGATCAGATCTTTTGAGGACAACCATTTGCATTTTTATGTTGTTTATCTCCTCTCTATTTAAACCGTTTTCAATTTGCACTCATGATGATATTATTAAAGCACTGTTCACATGATCTTATTTTTATTTCATTTTTTTCATCTTTGAAGCCGTCAAACTTTAGGCGCCTTACTGCAGCGAACGGGGCTGGATGTGTGCACCAGTGGTGCTGTTCTGGAAGTAATCAGGCATCTGACGTGTAATTAAATGTTATTTTATTATTCATTACTTAATGTCAATGACAATCCATCATCTATCACAGTATATCCATCCATCCATTTTCTGTCCCTAGTGGGGTCAGAAGGGGTGCTGGTGCCGATCTCCAGCAAACGTTTTGGGAGAGAGGCGGGGTCACCCTGGACAGGTCGCCAGCCTGTCGCAGGGGATCTTTCATAGTACATACTTTAATTAAATAAGATGCGTCTGTGGACAGAATCTGTAATATCTAAATTCAACATTATGGTTGTTTATGCCCACTAAGGGACTGTGACCTTTCTTACCCCATGGCATTTCTCTCCCATGACGATGAACAGCTGCCGCAGAGTGACTTCCAGCTTCCTCAATTCTCTGGTGTAACCACAGCGCCGCCGTCTCAGGTCTTCCACCAGGGAGATGTAGTCCCTCATTTTGTACATCACACAGGCATTCTGCCATAAGTAACAATTAAGATTTCCCATATGTGATTTGAAGGAGCTGAGGTTTGCAGTCAAAACACAACAGAAGTGTAGAAACAACCAGGGAGCTTAGAATAAAGTTTGGGTGATAATCTGCAAAAACAAAGGTTCTAAAGACCTTGATTTAGGGATTTGAGCACATTTTAAAATGTTGAATTTTAAATGACATTTTACAGAATTTGTAAATCATACTTACATGTATATCAAGGTAGAGTTCTGGCATATGTGCCATACAGTGACCCTGGCGGAAAATTTAAAAAAATCAGCTATGAAGTTAAGAAATTAATATACAAATGAAACATCTGCCTCTAGAGGATTAAAAATCAAAGACGAGTAAAAATCACAGCATCTAACTTACGGTTTCATAGCCGATCTTCAAATCAGCTGCCATCTGGGTGAGCTCCCGTGCCATGTTCAGAGCCTTGGAGTAGCAGGTTGGTGGGAAGAAAGGGTAGCTCAGTGCCATCGGCACCACGGATACAAGAAGCAACAACTTTCCCAAGATCGACATGATGCAAAGAAACCTGCTGTGATGACTGAGTTCCTATCTGATTCTTTCTGCATATATTTAGCCACGTATGCTGGCAGACACATTTTAACACGCCCTCTTTGTTTTGTCCAAAATACGTTATGCAATAGTATGGCATTTGAAGATCCTTTGTGGAAGATGAGAAAGCGCTCATTTTGGCTTTCAGAATCTCAGTGAGATATTTTTAAACCAGCTTTTTGGCATTGGAAGAGACTTTAACTATAGGTAAACTGTAAGTGTCACAATTAGGGGAAACCCACTTCAAAATGCTGCTACAGTCAAAACAAAGTAAGCATTCTTTTGTTAAAATTCTTCTCATCACAATTTGATATACTGTTGATACATTATTTTTCATATAATTTTTTGTCAGCATTTTATAAAGGAAACTAGTTTAAAAATAACTGATGTCATGCACGCTGCTTTGCTTTGTGACATAAACAGATAAAGACATAAAAAGTCTTGTTGGTCCACTTCTGCTGGGGTTTGTTTAAGGAAGTGGTTCCTCCTCAGGATCACCACATGCTTGAGTCAACATCAAGTCAACAACTCGATGCAGTCAGACCATCTTAAGCGACTTTTACCAATAAGCATTATATAATTCACTTCATTTGATTGTACAATGTATAATACATGTGATTTGATTGTACTGGAATTCAAACAATTTAAGCTAAATTTTGACAGAGTCTTAGTAATTGGATCAGTCTCGTAAAACTGTCTGTGGATTACATCTGTTGTAATTTGGCACTAAAAACAAACTGTTTTTTATTTGTTTTGTGAAATATTGTATCATGAATCATAATGTGTATTATATTTACTACATCAAATGCTTCAAGAATATTATCTTATGTCTCCAAACATAACACCAGCTAACATCAACAGTCTCAAGACCTACGTGCAAAGTGGTATTAAGAAATGTGAATGATGGTTTGGAAAATATTTTACATTTGTTTATTGCGTGATTAAAACTCACTGAGCAGAGTTTAGAAAATTCACATCGTTTTGCCTGCTGTACATTGGAGGTGAAGCTAAAAAGAATTTTAGAGTTTCATTTTCCCATTTGCAAAATTTGGATTAATCTTTAATAATAGAATCTCAAAATATTTATTTTTCTTATTTAGTTTAGAGCCCTGTAAAAACCCAATAGGTTTCAATATATGTTCCGGTATATATATGTTAAAATATACTTTTTGTTTATCATGACTGCATTTGCATTATCTAAAGTAAAAAAACATAACAACACCTGTCCTTTCTAACAATGTAGGCTGATATTCTCAAGGCTCTATGCAAAATAAAGCCCAGACTGTACTGCTGCTACCTGAGACACGTTTTGTTCTGACTTTCATCCACTAGGTGGGGCTGGTTTTTAAGAAACCTTTCTGCAGAGCTTCCTTTTGTTCATTTACCATAGTAGCTAAAAGTTGTTGCCCAAAATAAAACAACTAAATCTGATAAACCAATACTTCACTTTGCAGGTCAAAATAATTACATTTTTGATCTGCAAAAATGCTTTTGTACTTACAAAACAGGGCAGCAGTGGGACAGGCTGAGGCCTCCCACATGGTAAGTATCTTTCTTTTCGCTCTGTGCAGGTGTAACATGACACAGTCATCACTCATCCCATCCAAAAGACGAGCACACCTACTGATGCTGCCAAAGCCCAATAAGGGATTAGCATGGTTTTGACTGATGCTTGTCACTTTTCATAGCATGCTGAGATGTTCATTGTATGAAGATGGATGATACACACCCACACGCACGCATACACACGCAGTGTGCTTTGGCTTGACTGAACAGCCAGAAGGGGGAAAAAATGAGCAGTGTGCACCGTCAGCATAATTCATCCCCCAGTCCCACCACTCAGCCATTCTCCTTCTGACCTTGGGCCACTGAATTAACAGGGGACCGAGATGAGTGTGCAGTCCTTTTAATGGATGGATGTGTTTTACAGTTTGTAGTTAATGGCAGCACAAGTTAATGGATGATGGTGGGCTAAACAAATGGCCCAAAACTTGGCAAATTATGATGCGGCAAAGAAAAATTCTGGCTTCAAAGGTATACAGTAGAAGCATGGCAATGCAAAAATGTTCATGTTTGAAATTTCACACATTATGTCAAAACCGCAAACTTTCATTCGGATACCATATTACTGAAGCAGCAGAAGATCAGATGAGACTAAAAGTGAACCTATTTGACTCATATGCAATACTTTATGTGCAACAGAAAATTAAAGCTATTTTCAAACATCTTTCCGTGGATGCTTATCTATAAAAATGTAATGAAAAAGGAGGATTTTCAAGTTTTCTCTTCTGTCAGAACGAGACACTTTACTCTTGCTGAGATGCTTCTGTCCCGTTTCATTTAATTTTTTCACAAATATGGATCAAGACTATTTAGCAATGGAATTTCCATGATCTATGATCACCTTCTTAGTGGTTTGATAAGTATTAGTCAAAGTGATGAAAAAGTTTGTCATGGTACCAATTTTATTTTCAAATTTAAGCATCTAAAACGCTGCAGTGGCAGGAGCATCTGCAATGTTTTGCGTGAGATTAAATTATTTTCTTTCTGGGTCATTGCACTAATTTTTGCAGTCCTTGCAGACGTGTGGGGTGCATGTGAAAGCTGAGAGATTCACGCAGGATTCCCATATGTATCAAATATCAATGACAGCCTTGCATGAGTTGTAACCACATTGTATGTTCTTGTTGTGCAAACAGTGGTGGATGATCCTGGAATGATTTTGCTTCCAGATACCACAGAAATGAAAGACAAATATGGAACAGAACAAAGAGTCTAAACCGAATGAGCTACAGAGAAAAGGTTCATTAACACATATCCATCTGTTACAACAGACAAGTCAAAGTCCAGATATAAATCTTCAGCTTGCGTTATAGAAGGTGAACGGAGAAAGAGACATACCCCAAAAGACTTAAAGCTGCAGCAAAAGATGGTTCCCCAAAGTATTGACTCAGGGGGCTGACTTCACCGTTCAAGCTAAAAAAATAACCTGTCTTTATTTTGGAATATAGACAAAATAGAAATATCCTTTATTGTCCCACAAAGGGGAAATTCAGCTGAAACAGCAGCATCAGATGTAGGTTCACACAATAAAAACTCTATATTCTATATGGAAAATGATTTTGAAACATAGAATAACTGTATAGAGTTGCATTGGATTCTTGTTTTTCCTATATGAATAGTTTTACTGCCGAGTTTAAATTTACAGGATTTTACAATAGCAAGATTTTTCATCACATTACAAAAAATTTGACTTTCAGCAGAGTACATGTGCGAGGTGGCAACCCGGTATTTACTGTAGGGGGCGCTGTTCTAAAGGGATCATCAGCATGCGTTGCTCCGCATAAACTGGAACAATATTTTGATTTTAGAGTTCCTGTCTGTATATACAATATAAATTAGTGATTTACATTCTTAAAACCAGTTCTAAATACAACCTAGAACTTATTTATTGATGTAAACAATTTCTCATTAGATCACGTCACATTTATTTTAGGTGATGAATTGTGGCATTTTCAGAATGACATGTTACATCATCACTAGGTGAAATTTACATAACATTTGTGAAGAAGCACACTGTGGGTGCCTCTCATGTTGTGCTTGGAGCCCCCACGGGGGAACCTCAGCCCCGTGGCCACAGCGGGATCCAGCGGGGAGCCTAATGAAACGTGCCTCCCCGTGGACGCACGGCTGTGGTGGTGGCCAACCTATTCACTCAGGCTGCGATGTGGAGGTCAGTCGCGCATCAGAGCAACGTGCGGCGCACTCCTCCTACCGAAAAATCCCAGTTTTTGCAGCCTTTGTCCTTTAGAGACGCTGCACGGGATTTCGCATTGCACTCCAGCGCCGCATCCCGAGAGTCACGTCCCGCTGCGCGGACCCATTTTTCGGGTGACAGGTGTCCCAGTGCAGCAACGTCCGGAATACAACTACTGCTCTCAGCTGGACTGTTGCTCTACGGTTTCTCTGCAGCGAGCGGTGTCATGCTCACCTAACTGTCAGCATTGAGGAGGTAGGTGCACCCCACTGCTGCCACGGGGTACTTTCTATTCAGCGCATGTTCTCAGATCAGATAAGGGGCTCCGAGCACAGTGTCCTCTGCGGGGATCTCAGCACTGCGGCGTCCCGCACTAGTTTTTGAACATTTCATTTAACTCAGAGAGGAAGCTCGGACGTGCGGTGGTGACACATTCTGGATGTGTCAGCTAATAAAGGATGAATGTAATCAGGCTACATTATTATAAACCCATTCCATTTAATCCAGTTTTCTTTATTCAACTTTGTCCCATGGAGATCCCACATATTGTTTGCAAGACAGACCCGACCGAGGCAGCTGCAGCACAGTTCAAATAAGCAAAAATCATACAGAAGTGAATTATAACAATATGCAACCTGTTCAATATGTCAGAACGGAAGTTGGAACCTTCATTTTTCAATATTAATATTACCATAAAATAAAATTTATGCTGTTTTTTCTTGACTTACCAGTCTAAATTTGTGAAAAATAGAAAATGAAGAGTGTTGATAACAATTGTGGTGGTTATAACTAATCCGAGTAAGTAATCCATCTCGGTGCTCCATCGTACAGGCTACACTATCCGACCTGGAAAGACTGCAAGCCTATTCATTCAACGTTTATCTCGGAAAACAACAAGGGAAGGTTTGATATTTCCAATCTACATTAAATAAAAGCCAGACCTTTTTCTGTCATAAAATCTAAAGAACTTAATATTTGCTCCAGAGAGATAAAAAAATGCTAATGTTACATGGCAAGTTATAACTTAGTTAAATATCAAATATTTAAAAGTAAACATTACTTCTCTTGACCATTTTACAGTTATAAAACCTGCCAAATAAAATCACAATGGTTAAATTTATGAATTCACAATCCTTAGCTGTTTTTGTATAAAGAAAATGATTTTGGACCAAGATCTGAACCTTGTGGGACCCCTGATAGACTTTCAATAAGTCTTCATCAAAACTACCCATGTAATGTCAATGTTCATTCACTCCTTTTTGTGATAATGTTACTAAAAGTGAAGCAACAGAAAACTTTTTCAGGGAAAATGTCCAAAGGAGTTTATGGATGAGATGCACTCGATTATCTAAGTCTAAGCATTAAAAGATCTACACTAGGTGCCAGTGGTCTATCTGGCCATGAAGCCAAAATCTCATCATAACTCCTACAGTTTTGTGAGGGAACCTGAATTATTTCCGTTCATAGTGCACTAAGTTGTAAATCAAAAGCCTCCAATTGTACGCTGTTAATGGGAAATCTGGTTCTGCCATTATTCACACATGCTCTGCAGACAGTGCTCCTCTGGGATGGGCTTTTGATTAAAATATGGAAATTAAATAATTGATAGATGGCAGACAAAGGAAAGACGAAGAGTAAAGAGAGCGAAACAGAAAGCCCTGTTACCTGTATAAGTCAAAGCTTGTTTATACATTGATGTCTTAGTGTCTATAGAAAATCAGTATTGTAGCATTTCCTTCCTTGTTTGTGTCCCGCCTCCCTCCAGTCAGCTGTTGGTTTCATGTTTTCCCTGTCTCCCCTCACAGGTTAGACTCTCAGTCAAAGGAGGTTCACAGCCACAGGCATATCACCCACCCTCCTCCTCTCTGCTGGAAAGAGTTGTCCGTCTGCCTGCAGTCGTCTAAAGCACCATTGAAGACAGACAGCAAGCGCAGAGGGTTCTCCCTGTGAGAGACTGTGCATGTGTTGGTGGCTTTTTAGTTCAACACCCCCAGCCCTTCTCCTTTTGTGTGTTTGTGTTCGTGCGGTGATGTGTGGCCTAAGAGAAGCACTTTAAGTCAGCAAAACGGGATCCAGCCCATGAGTCTCAGTGCGCTGAGCCATTGACCAGGCTATGACGGAGAGCTGCTCCAAACTAGGCTGAGTTGAGCAAGAGCAGGACGATCTGTGCGAGGAGCAGTCAGCCATGGGACTCGGACAGTCCAGCAAGACCCCGGTCACTGACGACACGGATGAGGGTGAGTGTAAAAATCCAGATGATCCTTTTCAGTGTATTTTTCTTCCTGTTTACTGCCCACAAATGAACTGACACAGGTTGTGCATGCAGCATTCAGCATCTTTTCTGCTGCCTCATCAAAGTGTTACTGCTACCTGACAAAATTAAGAACACTTAACAGTCAACGGCTGAACAGCATATTGGTACTAGTGCCTTTTGTGCAATTGCATTATTTGATAAGTTTGCTAAAAATACTATTTTAATTTAGCACAGTTTAATTGTTTTTATTTTAAACAGAAATGATTAACAATTATTTCTACCACAAAAAATATTTTACATTTTAAACAGTAAAGTTGTTCTATACCATATATTCAAAAATATAAAAATATAGAAGTAACGCCTGCTGTTATTTGTAGATTTAAATTAATTGTGCTTTTTTTATCTCTTTTGGTCAGTCTGCTCGGAGTACCACCAAGTACAGTTGAGGAGAGGTTTTGTGCTAGGGTACAGACCAGTCGGCTGTTTAACAGATTCATTGCTTTAGTTCAACAACTTTATTTTTCATGCAATTCAATGCAGAAAATGTTCATTGATATAAATAAATTTTTAGTCCACTAAATCCCATGCTATAGATTGATTTAAAGTCACTTGCACATGACTTAAAATCAAATTTGACCCCAGTCTCAAATAATGCTACAAAATCCAATGTATTCCTATTGTTAGAAAGTTTTCTATCTAAAAAAAACCCAGCAAATTATGTAGATTCAGAATTCTTATATCCATCAATCAATCCGTCAATCAGTCAATCAATCAATCATCTCTGACTTATCTAGGAGTGGGTCACAGGGACTAAGCAGAGCGACCCAGACTTTCCTTTCTGAAGCCACTCAGGCCGCTGCTCTGGGGGAATCCCAAGGGGTTTTTATAGCAACATGTTAAAATCCCTTTAAACTGTAATAAAGGTAAAGGACCTCACATTTTTGTGGTATATTTTTCAGAATCTTGGAATAGCTGCCTGTGTGCATACAGACTTTGTCTTCTTCATAATTCCTGTTATTTACTACATGAATCTTTCCATGTTTCTGCATTTTTCTAGACCGCTGGCAGCCTGGTATCAAAAGGACTTTTCAGGGGCAGAGCTGCTGGTTTGAATACATTTTTCTATTGTGTGTTCAGCGTAGATAATGCATAGAGATTTTATTGATCCAAGTCAAAGTCTGCAACCCAAGGACTTCAGACTAGTCTGTTACATTTTAGTGGATTGGTCAACGGCTGTGAGTTTCACAGTTTTGGTAGTTTGATGTGAAAAGCAACAGAGTCAGTTTGTTATGTGTTTATTGATATCAAGTTGCAATTAACTGCACAGTCTAGATAGATATTTATTGGGAAATAAGTGGGAAAAGGTAACTCTTGTCAAAGAAGAAGTCGTTATTTGTGGCTAACGTGAAACTTTGGATATGTCACATATAGAACTTGCCTTTACTTTTTTTAAATTTTGCATTGAAGCAGCAGTTAATCTAAACATACAACAGTTCTTTTCTTTACTGAAGGCAGGGAAGTGACAACCACAAAAACACAACCTTTGAATAATAATAAAAAATCTCCACAAATAACAAAGTAATCTCCTTGGTGATGAAAGCTGCCTCAGAGACAGGAGAGGGCTTTCCTTTTGAAGTCGTAGGAACCTAACGATTACACTCTACTTTGCTGTTTTTGCCCTCGTTGCTTTACAGCTTATGACTCATTGGAATTTATAGGTAATAGGAATGGAGTACCATTCTTATGATACTTTTCACTGCATGATCTATTCAAAATATATCCTCATTTAAGCTATGACCATGCTATCTAAAATGTTCTATAGCATTTTCTGTAAATTAATTTTATCACAGCAGTCCTGTTTTATTTATCTTACTTATTGTGTGCTGCTTTTTAATGGGTTTAATAATAATCA
The DNA here is from genome assembly GCA_903067095.1 of Girardinus metallicus. NCBI lineage: Eukaryota > Metazoa > Chordata > Actinopteri > Cyprinodontiformes > Poeciliidae > Girardinus > Girardinus metallicus. The sequence goes on along the minus strand of CAEGAE010028980.1, from coordinate 14,486 downwards.
TCACACCAGGGATCAGGATCTGCATAGGTCTATTTCTACAACATGGTAGCATAGGGGACACTTCATTAGCAGGCAGTGACATTTCCCAGCACAGTGGTCAGGCAGCTTACAACAAATGACAAGGAAGGTAAAAATAAAATTGCGCACAAATTAACACTATTGAAGTAGATTCATAATTTCTACAAAAACAGTATGAAATAAGAATGATGTACACCATACAAAACTTAAAGTTCTGCTTAATTTAAATCACCAAGAGAAAATATTAACATCCCCTTATTACCTAAAGTAAGAAGCTTATCTCACAATGTAATCATTCAATTAAACTATATAAAGCCGCAACAGATAGCAGAATGTATACAGTCGTATTGCATACAACACTGTAATGTGGTAACCTGTCTGGCAGATCAAAGACAACAGGGAAATATTCAGACAAACTTGATGAAAGTAACATTTTTCTTTCTTCAAATTCACGGTAAAGCATAAAATCAACTCAGCCACAGTTTAACATTATTAAAATAATGAAAATAAATTTCAATATAATTAGTGGAACTGAGGAAGAAGCAGCATTTGAAAGCATCTTACCAGCATGATGATAAAGCAGCTGATTTTTTTTCTGCTCAAGCTTCATCATCCAAACATGATTTGTGCCAGAGTCATTAAGGTTCCGCCCATTACAATATTTGGGAATCAAAGGTAAAAACTGTAAAATGCAGTAGTTCTGCTGACACACAAAATTAATAGCAAACATTTCAAAATACTACAAAACAGGTTTTGAGAATATATGTTAGAATTGATTGGAGTGGCAAGTTGCACAAACCATACATCATCATTCCCTTCATTAGTAAATCTCACTTGATCAGTGAGGGTTGTTACAGACGCCGTCCTATACCTTCCTGCACAAATCAGCCCTTTAACAAACACCTTGGAGGCTAAAAGTCGCCTTAAAAGAAATCAGTTGGGTTGGTTTAATTTCCACACCATAGCTCTCAGTTTATTTTACAACAGCAATTATTTCTGAATGTTTTTTCTCATAAGTGGTTGAGAGTGTAGCAGTGTTCAGTGGGCCAGCTGATAGGCAGTGTACAGCAACAGTTGGGTGGAGGAAGCGCTACAACATTCGACACTACACTGAACTGGAGAAAATGTCTGGTGAGTCCAGCATAATTTTTGGAATCTCTTTAAAAAGAGTACAACATGAGGGAAACTTTTAGTAGTTTTGAAACTATATCTTTAATAAAATGAAATACCCCAGTTCTTGCAGCCGCCCAGTTTAGTTGTGAAATAAACTAGCTAAACTGGGATACTTTCACAGATATAATATTTATTGCTTGTTCCATAATTGTCTATATTATGTTTATTTTATGTAAAGCAGTTTGAATTGTCTTTTTGGTGAAATGTGCTCCACAAATGAACTTGACTTGATTTAGTTAACTTTCAGAAATGCCTGGAAGCCTTCAGTCCTCAGCAAAATCATAGCTAAAGCCTGACTCAAGTATCCACTTTTATAGCTGTATTTTAAACTTGATTGGGAACAAACTTCCTTTCATCTCTTGATATGTCAATTTCCAATCCTAATATTTTGATAAGTGTCAGTACTCTGCATGTTAAGTATACATATTAACACTCATCATGCAATCACTGCTTTGAGTAGCAATAAAAATGCAAATCGACTTTTCACTGTCACTCCAAGGTGATACTGGTAACAGTTTCTTGTTGGTTGTGCTGTGAAGCTGTGAATCCATTTGCTGTGGCAAAATGTACATAGTATGTTATTTTATTAACAAATGCACAGCACAGAAATGCCTAAAGCATTTTATTAAAGTCAACAAAGAAAAATTTGACTAGCAATAAATTTTACTCTCCTTTAGTTATTGATACTCATGACACTTTTTTATTCACAAAGCAGTTAATTTCTAAAAGAAACATCTGAATTTTTGTGTCTGAGACACAATGCAGCTGGGACAAATTGTATATCACATCAACAGGATAAAAAAAATGAATTAAATGTTAAAATTTCTGTAGAAATTTAAACTTTTTTACAGGAATGTAGAAATGTTTGACTATAAATGATCAAACCACATCTGGTCATTTATAGTCACCCAGTGCTGGCTGACTTTTTGCAAGGTGTTTGTATGAAGGTAGACTCTGTCAAGACTTGTTTTTCTCCCCAGAGTCTGATGTCTGCACATCATACGTCACCAGATGTGTGTGTTCCCTCCCTTCCCACACTGTGTAGCCATGTGAGGTCTTACTTAATTGATTGGCCACATTTAGTGGCCACCAGAATTTATTCACGGCTGGACACAGACCTTATATTTCAACTACCAAAGACAACTGATGTTCTGACACAGGTGGCCACTCAGATAATTTGCTGGAGTAATAAGACAAAGATTGAGAGACAGACATAAAATGACTTTTACGCCACGATTTAAGACATTGTTTAGATTCGCCTAACTAAATAAAAAATAACATTTAAGCCAAAACATGTGAAAGGACCTATCCATAGATTTGAATTGTTCTGTTGCAGCTCTGATTTAAAGATTTCTGTTGATGTTGTGAGCTAGACCAAAATATAATCATGACCGGATTTGGACTATGACTTTCAGCTAATCAATAGATGAGATTTTAGGTTTGAGGCTTTAACTTATTTAGCTATGACTCAATACTAAGTTTATTCTTAGCTAACAAAAGATGCTGTCTTAAGAATTAGTGTTCATAAAGTACATCAGGTGCAGGCAATCTGGTCACAGTTAATGGGAAGATGGATGGAGCCGGGCAATCCTGGAAGGAAATTTGTTCCAACCGTGAAAATTTCTGTTCAGAGATGCTTTCTCTAAGACTTTGTGGTTTTATTGTGATTAAATGTGAAATAGTAAGAAGAGATATGATGTGTTTTAAGGTATTGGATGTGCTGATTAAACCTCCGCTAGACTCCTGCTCAATCTGTTCGATCACATTAGAAACCCTCTGTCACATCAGATCAGGTTATTCAAGTGAATGAGAAAGAAGAAAACTGACATTAATGTTTACCTTGGGGCCAAATCCAATATTTCCACAGTTAATGTGTTTTTCAAGAGGATTCAGAGAGGATTTTATTTCGTTCAGACTTGGGCCACCACTGACATAGAAGGCGCATGTTATGGTTGTGCATATAAAACATAAAGGTGGAAGTGGCATGATTTGGGGGTGCATTACTGCTGGAGGACCTGGTCAGCTCACCATCATGTGAACTCTATCAGAAGGTGTGCATAAAAATGGAAGACCATTTGTTAAAAAAATAAACCTAAAGCAAAACTGGAGCCTTGGATATAAAAATATTCAACAAGAACTGGGTGAGGATTAGGAAATGCTCATTTTTGTAACTGAAGTGCAAGCAAATCATCTTTTTCTAGTTATGAGAAAAAAGATTACAGATTGAAATGTGAATGGTTCCTGATAAAGATTCAATATTTAATGAATACTCTAAATTCTACACAATTTATCTCTGAAAATATGCTGTGTAACAAACAAAACAAATAATTAAAAATGAGATAAATTCTAGTTGTTCTGAGAATTTCAATCTTTTTAGTCCCATTTGTTGAGTTGAAGGAGCTAAAGATCTCCAGATTAGTCAGAGACCTCTGATATTCTGGCATGAACCGAAATAATCTTCAGCACAAACGATGTCCACTAAAACTGCTGCATGGTTTCCCTTAAGAGCCATTTCAAAGATTTGAGTGGACATTTCCAGCGCTTTCCTTTTAGCAGTTTTCCAGTGTTTGGTTCATTTTGTTATCAAGTCACTGTCTGACAAACACACACATGGGAACACAGCCAGAGCATTTCCCTCTGTCTCACTCCTCTCTATCAGCCACTTTATCGGCTATTGGAAGCGGATGGGGGCTGTTTGTTTCTTGCTGTCATGACAACGAGGACAGACGGTTTTCCCCCTCTGCTGCTGTCCCAGAGGATGGAACAGCTGCTGCCCGTTGTTTGCTCTCATCGGATGACACACTCAAATGATGCTGCACATACATTCACAGTTACCAAAAACACACTCATGCACAGGACATTTAAAACACTACATTGCACACACACACAGGGACACACACCCCTACATTTAGCCTGCAGCCACTAGATCAATTGGATGTGACAGCTGATGTTATGCTCCGTTAGTCACGTATCAGTGGCACTTCCCTGTTTCACACTGTCTGTGCCGGGGTGTTTACGAAACCTGTCCAGATACAGTCCACATGGGACCAGCTATATAACACACACATATCACAGACATGCAGATTTAGAGTTGCCACTGTCTAAAGTCAACACAGACCCATAGAGGCTTCTGGTAATTACAGTCATTTCACTGCTTAGCTACTGGGAGATCCTGTCCTGATGATTTCAGAGACACAGCTGCGTTTGTGGATTAGATGTGAGATAATGTGATTACAGGAAGACACACAAAGAAGCAAAGGAAAAGAGAGGGAGGAGGTTGGTATTTTACTTACAGTGGCTTGATGTGCTGAAGTAAATGATGGACACTCGAGTAACGGCATGAAATAATCAACATCTGCACAAGAGTGTTATTAGCACTTTGACAGCCTTTCTCTCGTTTAAATCAGCTGAGGAAATCATCAGACCCTGGAACTCATCTGGGAGTCATTTTAAATTTAAGTGACACCTGCTAATCAGTTTAGATTGAACTAATCATATTAGCTGGGCTTGATCCTCATACTCTCTGATGTACAGCGGATTTGACGATGAAGTCACTGCATAGCCTCTTTCTGGCTATGTTTATGTCTGTCTGTCCACCCGTCCATCCATCTGGTCATGATCTTTAATCCTTTCTACTGAAATTATTTCCTTCCTGTCTAGTTTTTGTATACTTGTTCCATATTCAAACCACTTAAAATGATGTATCAACCTTAGATTTACTGTACATTTTTATGTTTCTTCTTATCAAGTAAAATAAAATGTATTGGGAAAACTCTGAAAATTTGAGTCTGGAAGCTTTGACTTGAAAAATGTGTAGGAACCCTGACCCTGTTATACTTGTAGAACTGAACTGGGTTTAATGACAGTAGATTTCAGATGATCTGCTAGGACTATTCAGTCATTAACCATTGATCAGAATCATCAGCTACAATTTCTAAATGTATTTTTGAGTCTTAAACAATGTATAATAATTTTTTTTCTTTCTTTCTTTCTTTCCTTCTTTCTCTTTTTTGCTGCAGTCAATTTTGACCATTTCCAAATCTTGAGGGCTATCGGAAAAGGGAGTTTCGGAAAGGTAAGTTAGTTATTTAGCTTTTTGCCACCTTAAACATATTTAAATCACTTACCTATACCAGAATAATGAACTTAAAACACTAGCTTCATGTAAAACATACAGTGTGCCTGCAGGCATGTTTTGTTTTCATTCTATGGCATCACAAATTGCTGCTGGTGCCTTGTTGGTTGATAACACTGGCACCATTTTTCTACTGCAGCAGTCATTTGTTCTGATCTCACACAGGCCGGTAAGCCTTCATAACGGTACACTTTGCTTTCCATCATTCTGTTTGTCTAGTTGGGTGCAACACAGTAATATTTTAGCACTTTTCTCATCTGACTTGCATTTCCTTCTCAAATAATCTGATATGTAACTTGCGATTTCTATGCAAATGGTTCATTAAGTGGTTATCTGAATCCATTCATGGATAAAAATTTGAATAGAAATCAGGCATTGTGATGGCTAAGATGATGAAGGTAACAAAAAATGCATCTGTGTGTAGAGCTGTAAATCCACAGAGTGTCCTGCGTATGCATTTGGTTCCCAGTGAACAATGATAAATGTTATAAAACTGTCACGTAATTTCAATGTCAATGTCAATTTATTTATAAAACACTTTAAAAACAGCTATTAACTGTAAAAATAAAAAAACCTATGTGTTTTATTCCTGTGTAAAAATACATAGGAATAAAACACAATAAATTAAACAAACAGGACAGGTAGATTATAATGTTGGGCCTTCTGTAAATTCCAAAGAATAAAAATGAGTTTGGGGAGTGAGTTGAAATTTTCCAGGCTATCAGCAGATCTGAGGGTAAGTTGTTCCACAAATTAGGAGCAGTGACAGCAAATGCCCCATCTCCTCTGCTTCTGCTTCTGGGAAAACGCTAGAGCAGTTTATTATTTGATCGAAGTGTTCTGGAAGTGGAATGGTTGTGAAGAAGATCCTGGAGATAAAAACCAATAAGAGTATTTTAAAATCAATCCGATAAGAAACTGGCAGCCAATCCTGACAATCCAATACTGGGATTATGTGCTGTCATTTCTGGGTTCCAGTTAAAACAGAGTAATAAATCCAGTTATAGAACATTATGATATACATTCTAGTTTAGTTTACCTTGTAATTTGTTTGAGAAGAACCAGGGACACAAGAGAAACAAATCTACAACATTTGAAAACACATAGTTCAAAGTGATTCCCCTTCTTATCCAGTGTGTTGTTTCAAGTACATAATGTATACACACACTCACAAACACACCACACATCCACATAACGTCAGTGCAAAGTCCAACAACAGATAAGCAGCCTAATAACAGTAAAGGCAAGCTGTTGGATGTGAAGAGTGAAGCAATCAGGCCTTGGGTGATTAATTGTGCCAGCTGCTGCAGAGATCACTTAGAAAGCAGCAATCATTGGCTTATTGATGCTTCCAGCATGAACAAGAACAACTGCAAATAAATTGGTCATAATACAGCACTGAAAATTGCAATTATTCCTATCAAAGTCTAAAATGTGTTTCTATCATTTGACACGTAACCAGAAACCATGATTCCACCGGGTTTTACGTGTTTTTGGTTTAAATCTGAAATACCAGATAGAAACCATTTCTCAATTTTTAGCACCAAGTTTTGTCCAAGTTTAAAACTCAAACTTGTAGATAATGTGAAGCATCTGAAATTCATGATCACAAGGAAGACAAATGTTCTGAGGGTTTGTTGTTCCACATTCAATGAAGAGTCATGGATCTCATAAGTATGTTGGCATTTATAAGCCAAATAGGTAATAAAGAGGTGAGACTCCATTATCGCTGCTTTTGTACTTGTCACCCATGTAAACATGTTCTCTCTTTCACTCCCATACCTCTCTAGTTTTGTTGGATAATTGTTAATTGACAGCTGTTTGAAGATGTTTTGATGTTGTGTCAAATTGCCATGCATTATCTTTCAGAATGAGTTCACCACTATACATTATATTAAGGAAATTTTCCAATCATTTACCAGGGCAATAAAGCATTGATAAGAATACGCATTACCCTCATGTGATCTGAACAGGTTTGCATAGTGCAGAAGAAGGACACCAAGAAGATGTACGCCATGAAGTACATGAACAAGCTGAAATGTGTGGAACGCAACGAAGTGAGGAATGTCCTGAAAGAGCTGCAGATCATGCAGAACCTCGAGCATCCCTTCCTGGTTAACTTCTGGTAAGCACAGATCCATCTTTAACACATGAGTTATGGTAAAGATCAAGACATAAATCCTAATTGTTACAACTTTTTCTCAGTGTTTTTAAATAAGAAGTAAAGAGTAAAAAAAATAATCACGAGAAAGGCAGAACCTCACGTTACAGGGACGTAAACAGAGAACCAGAGAGTAGCGCAGTGCACAGACTCACCATACAAACAATACCAGTGCTTGCTTGATTGGATGCTGTGCTTGCCAAAAAAAAAGACTGGAAGTTAATTTTGCTGGCAGTGTAAGCCCCCATGGGTGGGGTGATTTCCTCTAGAGATGTGCTTGGGTCAGCGCTGTGCCCACTCACCCACCCTCTCGTCTTTCTTTCTGCCTCTCTCACTGTGTTGAGTTGGCATAAGGTACGATCGTCCTGTGGTAAGCACTCAAGGTCAAAGACAGGGAGAGACCACCTGCAAGGCTATGCACTGCGTTGAGCCAATTACATGCAGAAAACTGTCCTCTGGCCTGTCCCTCTTTTCTCTCATCTGTGTCCTTCCTCATTAGCCTTGTCTTCTCACACTTTCCTTTTTCCTCTTGTCTCTCTTACCATCTGTTCTACTTCCTTTCTCCTTCTTTTGTTGACACTGATCCTCCTATTGGTTGCCACTAAGTGTGACCTAATATTCTGGGCAAAGTTTTCAAAGCAACAATACACTTAGTAAAACAAAAATTAAAAGGAGCCAGACCACTCTATGTAAGGTTACAAAGAATTTCAACATTTTGGAACAACAGTTTAGAACCCTGTTATAGTGAAAGATCCTTTTGTTTATTCAGAATCAAGGCTTCTTGGATGTTAATGGCAGGAAAACAATTATTTCAAAGGTTCACAAGGAGGTATGTAAAAATGTGGACTTTGTAGACTTAATCTACTTGAGGATGACTGCTACCTCTGTGCCTGCTTATTTCTTGCAGATGATCATGTTTAGATCATAAAGTGAAAATATTGCGACCTGAGAATTAATCTCAGCTGGTGAACTTGAAGAGCTTCATTGTGGCAGCATATTTATTATTACAGCGATCTAAATCCAGAGCAGAGTTGGGACAGACAGCAGGTGCATTAGATGTGCTGGGAGTATTTCTCATGGATATGAAAGCATAACATAAACAAATATATTTAGAGAAATCCACAGCATAATGTCCCAACAGCTCAAGCAAGCAATAATGATATTTATGATTACAAACTCATTGTAAGCAAAGTTCTTAGGACTTTTTATTGCATTACATCTTTTGTGTCTATGCTGGAGAATGAATGGCTCTTTGACTGAAAAGAAATTAGCTAAAAAGAAAGCCTTGAAAGCATCACAAAAAGGTTGCACAGTAAAAACTTCCCTTTCTTCAGGGAGTTTGTTTTTATTTATTTTGCTCAGTCTTTATATAATCATACCAGTGCATCATATGTGGAGAAAGAGACATCTTTCTGAGCTGTACCTTGTTCAGTTATGTTCTAGAAAACCATACAGCTGCATTGCCAGATTCCAGGAAAACTGTTTGTCTATTGAAACAAACTATAGAAAAACACTTATTTATTAAGACATACAGGTTTAGTAAAGCAGACAGGTATTGTGAAGTCAGTACAGATTTTGACTGTATAGAATAAGTAAAGATAAGCCTGACTCCAGACTTCAGTGTCACAAGTACTGCCAGCAAATATAATGCCTCCTTTTACTTTTAGTGCTGCAGAATTTGGCGAAAGCTTGAAAGTAGTTTGCCAGCTCGTTGCGGTTTTGGCTTGATCTCAAGGTGACCTGGTGAAATGCAAGATCACCAATCCAATCTAGCCAAAGAAAATATCATAATCAAGTACTCTCACTGCCAAATTGTGACTGAATTTGGGGTAAAATCAGGCCTTACTTTCCTAAATGAAACATAAAAATGTATTGATGTAGAATACAGAATAAACTGGCTAGTTTTTCAATACTTGGGTCAATTTGCCTATCTAACGGATATAGGTGAATGCGATTTTGCATACAGCTGCACCTCTGTCCCTGTGCTGAGGAAACATTGGACACAGACTGATGAGAGCTGTCAGTCAGGGGGAGGCGTGAGGAGAAATGGTGGGAGAAAGGTTGGAGGGCTGTCGCTATTGATCCAACATATCACAGTATGCATGGTCGGCTGCCTGAATCCATCTCAGCGAGGTGCTGTGGTCACTGTGTGCTTGTGGGGGTAGCATTAATTTCTAATGACTATAATTGTAAAACTATATTTAATTCTTCTAATTTCTTGCTAACTGTTGTTATACTGCTAAAAGTTATGTATAAAAATAAAGGTAGGTTAGGTAATTTACAGTAATTAACGTACAGTGCTGTAAAAAGTATTTTTTATAGTCAGGTTTCTTCTGCCTTTGCTTTTTTTGTCTGATGTACTTGCTTCAGATCGTCAAACTACTTAGAACCAAACGTGAATTCAAAATTGTTTTCTTTTGAAGATTTCATTTATTCAGGGTTTATCCCTAAACCTAATATCTAATGGTAACAGGTGGCAGCAACTGTCATTCATAAAAAACAAGGACAGAGTTTATTGTGGCTATGGATGAATTTTCTGTGGAGAACTGTGGCGCTTTAGATGTTCTGCTTCTTTTGAAGACCTCCTGGTTGAGTCACCAATGTGTTCTTGGAACAGGCTTAGTAGACCAGTCACTTCTGGAAGGTTCTTCCATGTTCACTTTGTTTGGAGATTATGACTCTCACAGTTGTTCACAGGAGTCCCAAAGTCTTAGAAATGAATTTGTGGCACACTTAGACATCAGTTACTTTCTGTAGTTTTTTACCTGGTCTTGTATATATTTGGTTATTGATTGGGTCATGATATGTTGCTTTTGAGATTATTTACGCTACTTGGTGGGTGTGGCTTGTGAAATTAAAATTTATTTTCCGAAGAAAGTGGTTAATCACAGAAAATGCATGATTTTATGGTTTAACATATTGTCTGGCAGTTATAGACAGCTTTTCTAACTAAATGAAATTATAAATTAAAACCCTACTATGTATATTTTGTTGATTTCTTAGTTGTCTGGTAAGAAATTATGTTCTGAAACATTTAAGAGCAACAAAAGAAGCACAAACTGAAGAACTTTTTAAGGGAGCCAATTAATCATAGCAGTGTAAGTCAAATTCATCCTGAAGTTATTATTTCTGTCATCTATGTACTATTACAAGACAGAAGTGTTACCTCTGACACAGGGTACGGTGTCGCCTTTTGTAAGGACATGTTCCCATTAACTCTTGAGCCCCTGTGGTTTCTTGAGATGTCCATTACTGGAGTTGCCGAGGGGCACCGCTGCCTCTAAAAGCTCCATGCAGGATTCGCTCCCATACGACTGAGTGCCTGAAGGCCACCAAGAGGTCACATTGAAATGCATGTGTGGCAGAGCAGAGACAGCGAAAAAATATTAGCTGAAGAGTGTATTGGCACATAGGGGACCAGGAAGAGGCTGTGAAAAGATGCAAGCGAACCAGCACAGTATAAAGCAACCAGGCTCAGTGCCAGGAAGGCTAATGAAACGTCTGCAGCGCTTCAAAATAATGTACAGGCGCTAATCTGAAGCATAGCTGCTGCTCTCTGCTTGAAAAGTTATTTCAAGAATCAAGCAACAGCTGCTCTTGGCTGTCAAATTTGATATTTTTAGTTTTATTTGGCTCTAATAGCTGCAAAATACAAACATGACGTATAACATATCATAAGATAAGACGACAGCATTAAGATTCCACCATAAAGTGGGTCACTGAGTGGTGAAACAAAACAAAATTGTGTAGCTGAATCATTTATGTATATGTTTATTTTCTTTTATTGTTGCATAAAGATAAAGGTTAAACAGGAAGTGCACTATTCAGAGGTTTATGGCCCATTTCACATTTCAGGTTTTCTTTAAAGCTCTCATGTGTTGATACTGATTTAACTGATATTTCTAACAATTCTAGTGAAAGACTATTTTTCTAGCCTTTCTGTCACCAGTGGTCATAAATTATGAGGAGCAAAGGTGACATCAGACCATGTGTCTGTGAAAGAGAAATCACTGTAATTTTAAAGAACTGAATGATTTAAAGATGAAAATTAATAACAGTCCTTATCCTAGAAATTAGCAAAGGTATCATTTCTTGTTGTCAACAAAAGTATCTGTCTCCATTTTCTTAGGAAATGAAAGCATTTATCTTCATTTTAAAATTTCTATAAGATTGTTTACATTTCCAATGCCAGCATGTTCGATAACACAGATTGAAAAAAGTTCTTAAATAGGTTAAACTCAATCAGTTTTCAATCTAACCTGATCAATTGATCTCAGCTGATGTCATTGTGCAGAACTTCTCACAAGCCACCCATTCACCAGACCAATAAACTGCATAAAGAACAACACAAGCACCAGATAAATAGATTTAAATTATCCTTCTGTTGGACGCTGAGTAAGTTTTATATTAAGAAGATGATTTCCTGCATTTTCCTGCATTGTTGTTTTTGTAGTTTGAAAATTAAAACCCTCCATTTTTCACTTCAGGTGTTTTGTAAATGAAAACCGATCGCAGCCTCCGTTCAGAGGAACATGACAGAAAGGTACATACACAGAAACATGCTGACTGAGACATTTCAGAGGAGAATGCGTTATTTTTAAATGAGATACTTGAGAGTCTGAAAAACTACAAACTTTGTGACATACAGAAAGATTAGTAGTGTCAATTAAATTTTATGCTGATGCAAGTCTATTTAAAAGGTCCAGTTTCAAACTGATTGGAATTCTGATCAGCTAAGCACTTTTCACAACATAGTTACATAATCAGATAGGATATTCTTATAATAAATAATCACTTAGTTGCAAATACTAAGATTAAACTACCATCTATTTATAAAAGAAAAAAACTTGAATGACTTTTTAACCTGATGCACTGCAGTTAACTACACAACTGTTTTCCTGACAGAAGCCAAGAAAAAGAACAATTAAAGTTCAGTTTGTGTCTCCTAAACACTTGTGACAGCAGCTTCTTGGGTTCTTTCTCAGCCGTAGCCACGTCTGCTGGGTTTGAGGTATTTACTCTGACTGTGTAGGGGTGTGTGGGTGTGTGTGTGATGCAGAGGTAGGATGAAGAAAAAAAGAGAACAACGGACTCACTAAAAACAGAGGAGAAAGAGGGAGGATCAAAGGCAAAGGCAGTTAATCAAAAGATTAATCGACAGAGTAAAACAGTTCCTGTCCAATAAACACAAACTGTAGTGTAGCTCATGCTTTAGTGTACCAAAAGGCTTTTTTTGTTATCCTGGTCTAGTTTGAAGCTTTTTGTTTCACACTGTTGCACTCAATGAAACTTCTAAGGAAAAATTATGCAATGCAGGTAGACTTACAGAGCAATTACAGTGTTGCTGAGAAGCAGTGAATATTTGCCCTGATATTTGTTGATGCTGTTTAAGAGAATTAACTAGTTTTATAATCTGTAATTAAGTGCACAAGTTTGAATTTATTCTGGATTTTCCCAAAATTCAAAATGCACATGTCACTTTGACCAGTGGAGGCTCAGCATTTAAAAGGAGGAATGACAACAAAATGCATTTGAGGTGGATTTATTAAAGAACTGCAGATCACATTTGCACCAACACCATTACACAAAAAAACTGGCTTTGATACCCTGGACAGTTTCACCAGACATGCCATGAAGAGGGGTAATCAATATAACAAGGAATAAACATTATTTACACAAACCTAACACCAAAGCAATAAATGGCACCAATAAATATTTATATATATATACAAATAATTTCAACTAAACTAATCTAAGGTCAATCAAAGAATAAATTTAACTTAATATAAATCTTCAGAGCATTACCCCTCCTAACTGACATGGTACACTCCTGGAGCTTTTTAGCAGCACCTGGAGCATTTGTCTCCCCTTGCTGCTCCACCCTGCTGAGGAGACACACCAGGAAAGGTAAGCACTCACTCAAATAACTGCTAAACTTAAATTGAATCAAAATAATTTCTAAGAAACAGATTGACATTATTACCACCCTTCTCCCTGTAGAGGAAGGATGTCCAGTCCTCTTGGCTGCAAAAATGTTCAACTACATGTCAAAATACAACTGAAATAAAGAACTGAAACAAACATTTAGTCTGTAAATCAGTCCCCCACACCTGCTGCCCGTTAACTCATCAGCCCAGGTCAGCATTCAACCTCCCAGTACTTAAGCACCTCTTTCTCAGTCACTCCTTGCTGATTCCTCTTGTTAAATTCTGTCTAATCCTGTTACCTCCCTGTCGTTGCTATTACTTTTGTTCCGCTCTGGCTCCCTGTGTACTCCATGGTTTTTTAAGTAATTGATTTTTTATCTTCAAAATCAACTTAAAGTCTCAGCCTGCTGCATTTGGGTCCATCACCAACACAGAACATGACAGTTAATTATGACAGTTAATCTTAAAATGTAACATTTAAGATTAGGAAATTGCATCAAATCAATAAAAGTGTAAAAAGCTATATCTGATTTAATGTTGACTCTGGAAAAAAAGTGAGTTTTATTTTCAGAAAGTGTATTTAAATGGTATCTTTTGTAAATACAGCTGCAGGAACAATAGTTAAAAATCTCATGATTCATCAATACATCATGATGTTTAATTTACACAAATTGGAGGGAAAACACACAACGCTGCAGGCGTGTGTGTGTGCTCAGAAGGCTCTTTGTTAAATGCATGTGCTTCCTCTGAGAAGGCATCTCCCAGATAGTCTTTCCAAATTCAGAGGCCAACGGCAATCAAATGTTATGTGGTCTCAGCATTATCTGAGCCTCAGCAGACAGTTTGGAGACAGCTCAATCAATTCCCATCCATCCATCCAGTGCAGAAAAAGCACCACATACACTTTATTTGCAAATCTCCCAGAGGGGGTGGTGTTTACCACCGTGGCAAAAAAAACTCATCCTTGGTTACTGAGTCATGAGTTTGAGCCAAGATGATGGTTCTTTGCCAACCTTAACCTCTGAATACAGTGAATATATTGATGGATCTGCAAAGGGATGCAATAGACTCA